>JAQFVV010000238.1:91576-218522 GCA_028023455.1 Epiperipatus broadwayi | reverse complement strand
TAATAATAACAACTGTAAGTTACTATTATAATATATATTGATAAATTTGTTTAGTAGAATATTTTAATTTATTTTAAATTAGTTTCTTTTTTTATAAATATATAAAAAGTAAAGATTATAATTAAAACCTTTCTGAACACATTATAAAAATGAAAATTCAAAATGAAAATAATTTAAATGAAAAAAAAACTTGTTAATATTTTTTTGTTATTTAATCAATAGCAGAAAAATTTGTGGATTCAAACAAAGTATTTACCTATACAATGTTGAATATCACAATTAGTCGAATTAGTTATGAAAGTTATTAAACATTAAACTGAAATCATTTTCTATTATAAATGTTACAAGGAAATGAAGTTGTGATATTATACTACTCTTTAAGAATTTAAATATTTTAATTGGTATATATGTCGTATTATTTTGGTAGTGTTTGATGTAATCAAAATTTAATTGTAAAAGAATTGTTGGCTTTTTATCAGACATGGGAAACTGAAAAATATATTATGGCTATTTTTCTGATTATATTGACAATATATACTCAGCCATTATTGATAATGTAATATGAATTAATCCATACTACCCCATCAACAATATAATTGCTGATTTGAATTATATTATGAGTAAAAGCAATCTCTACTTGAATGTTTGTTGTTGAGACCTTAGTTAAGAATGGCTTTGGTGTCTTGCCATCTGGTGTAGATATAACACTACTTGGAATGTAAACCAGAAAACTCCTCATAATCTTTATTAATTGAGTGAAAACACATTGGTAATTGGCACATAGAACATTAGATCTTTGAGAAGAGCTGGTAAATTGAAAATTTGAAAAATTTCTTGTGTATAAATAATAATATTATTATAGAATTAAGTGAAGTGTGAGGGATGTGGTGAAGTAAGTAGTGATGTTATTTTATTTGAGTGATCAAGATTTATCAATAGAGTTGACATTGCTGTTGAGAAAAGAAATTTGGAATAATGTAGCAAAGGTTGATTATATTGATGATATGCTGATGATAATGAGAATAAATGAAAATTCAGAGATTTGGTAAGCATAAAAGTTTATATGGTGACTACTAGTAATGATAATATTCAAATTGATGACATATATGAGAAGATAAAGAAAATTATCTAAGGTGAAGGAAATATACATGTATGTTATTGTTATTGGGTGATAAGAATGCTGTTGTGGGAAAAGTCAAAAAAGGGAAAATTGTTAGAAATTATGGTATTGGAAAAAAGAAATGAAAGAAATAGCTGTCTTGTATGATTTTGTAATGATATTGTGTTTTTGATTGCAAATACTTGTTTTAGGGTGATAGAGAATATTATAAAATTGATTATGTGTTGATTCAAGATAGATACACGAATACTATTAAAGGTTTGCATGCTTTGCATGGTGCCAATATAAACTCAGATCATAATTTGGTTATGGTTACATTAAAATTGACTTTAAAAATAGAAAAAGAAAAATTTGTTTAAATATGTGAAAATGAAATAAAAAAACTGTAAAGATGAGGAATATATTAATAGCCATGGTAAGTGTTGGGGTAGAATTAAAATATTATTAAAAACAGCAAAAAATGGAATGTTTTGATTTCGTAAGAAAAGCTGAATGTCAGATAACTAAATGTATGTTAGAAAAGATAGCAGTAGAAAAAAGTTGAAGTAATGTAAATATTGAGGAAGGGAATAGTGCATATAGAAAAATTAATAATGAGCTAAGAAATAAACCTGATTTAACAAAAAAATGGCTGGGGAAAGAATATAATGACATAGACATGCTTTAGTAGGTAAAATATATGGTCTGATATTTTATAGAATAAGTAATGTGACTTGGGAGAAAAAACTTAGGTAGCAATTGAGATTGCAGATAAGAATTGAAAGAGATTAACTGATAGCAATGATATATTAAAAATAAGGAAAGAAAATCTTCAGTATGCATTTAGAAGAGAAGACAGTTTAATTAATTATAAAATTAAAAATAAAGACATTGAAGTAGATCATAAAGGTATTAATATATTGCCAGATTAAAAATAAAGTCAATTGAACAAATGAAGAAGGTTAAGGCTGTTGGATTTGATGCATACCCATCGAATTTTTAAAATATATGAAAGAGTTTATTATGAAGAAAGTAGCTGTACTTTGCAATTTGATATATAACAATAGAGTTTGACCTGAAGATTTTTTAAGAACTATACTGATTTCAATTGTTATAAAGAAGAACACTCTTAAATGTAAATTACACAGAACAATAAGTTTGTTGTCTTATGCTTATAAAGTTTTATTGAGGTTTTTAACTCAAAGAATTTATAAGATGATAAAGTATTATATTGGAGAAAAACAGTTTGGTTTTCAGAGATGGAAAAGTATAAGAGATGCTATTGATGTTGTTAGAACAATTGGCAAGAGGTATTTTTAAAAAGGTAAAGAAACTGGTATAGGTTTTGTGGATTTGAAGAAAAAAGCTTTTGATAGCAATATCTGGAATAAACTTATGACCATTTTAAAATATAAAAAATATTTTGGAAAGAGAGAAGATTGATTTTAATTGGTATACTGGACAAGGGATAAAAATTAAATTGTGGAATATTGGGCCTGATGAAGTGAATATAAAAATGCAGATAGACAAGGATGCAGTATGTCACCTGTTCTTTTTAGTATTTACTGAGAAAACATGTTAAATAATTATTTAGACTATAGAAGAGCAAATGTTGGAGGTAGGGTAATAAAATGGTATAAGATTTGTTGATGATATGGTCCTGATACCTAAGGATGAAAAGTGTCTTCAGAATATGTTCAATAAATTGAAAAAGTAATGTATAGAATATGAAATAAAGATTAACATTAAGAAAACTAAGCATTTATGGATAGGGAGAAATGCAAAAAGGCTGCAAATTAAAATCCATGATAACATTGTTTAACAAGTAAAAGGATTTGTATGTTTGGGTAATTGGTTGTGTAAGGATGTAAAAAGTGAAGATGAAGTTAAAAGAATAACATTTGGGAAAAGTGGTATTTATTAAGAGAAAAAAATAATTTCTGTGAACCTTTGAAGAAAGAATTAAGAAAAATATTGTGTTATGTGCTGAGAGTACTAAATTATGGTTATGATATGTGAACAATGGGGAATATAATTTAGGAATAGATTGGAAGCCTTTGAGATGTGGGCATGGAGAAGTAGATAAAAAATTTTGCGATAAATAAAATAATGAAGTTTTAAAAAGAGTAAATGAAAGAAGAGGATTGATTGAGGAAATCAGAGAGAGAAAAAGAAACTAGATTGTGCATATATTAAGAACAAACTATAGTTTAATGAAAATGTTATGGACAGAATGGTGAATGAAATTAAGAAAAAAGGATAGAAGAGATTGACATTGTTGAATGATATGAGAGATGGGAATAATTACCTGGAATTGAAGACCTGGACATTGTTGAATGATATGAGAGATGGGAATAATTACCTGGAATTGAAGACCTGGGCAATGAAGAGAATGGAATGGAAAGGTAGATGAAATTGATGATGTGACTACTTTCTGGAACTGTCCATTTGACAGAATACTGATGATGATGATGATGATACTTGAATGTAATATGTACTAATTGGTATGCCAGGACAGCCATTTGATGGCATTGTTTCTCTGCCAAAAACACACAATTATATGGATCCAGGCCCAATTACATTTAATTAAATTATTTTTATATTTTCTCTGACTTTTATTAAAATATTTTTACATTTGATACAGCTTTTTTTTTAATATTTGGACATTTGATACAACTTTTTTACTCATCTTTTGACATATTTTGACATTTGATACAGCTTTTTTTACCAATATTTTGACATTCTTGTAAATAATTTATGATACAAGATTTGATTCAAATATTTGTACGTATTTGTTTTCAAAAACAGCAAAATTAAAAACATCATGTAATACAAATAAATCCAAAACAAAAATTGTCATATAGGTGCCATATTTTTAAAACAAAAAAGAAAACCAAAGTTAAAAAAGTCAAAAGTTTTGATCTTATTTTAATGTTTTTTGGGAGGGGGTGATGGTTGGCAAATAATTTGTCATCACTGATCAAACCAAGTTTATGATTTCCAAAACTACATGCAACCTCAGACGTTTTATGTCTTGTAATTTACATGGCTATTTGCATGAGTTCTGAAAAAAGGTGCTTGGCCATGACATTTTGCAATTTTTTCCACCTTCCAAAATTTGTAGGGAAGCACGGAGATGATCTTACAATTATTAGTATCAAATACTACATTGGGTAGGGGGTAAGATCTTTAATTAGAATGCATATTACAACAGTTATGGTCACTTTAATTCCCACTATTCTCACATCATACAATAGCAATCTGTTAAGTGTGTGTATTTGCATAGTGTCGTGAAGCACTTTAGTGGGCTGTAATATTGATGTGCAATGCCAAATATGCCTTCAGTGGCTCTATAGGCCATAAGTTTCTCTGCAAAAGCACAGAAATATTGGGACATATAAACATCATAATTCTGTGTTTTTAGCAAAGAAACAACAACACCATATGGCTAGCCTGGCATACTGATTAGTACCATGTAATAATTAAAATTGATAGACAATAATATTATCATTATTATGAATAATTTCTTTATTGATAAAATTATAAAAAGTCACAAAATTGTTTGGGAAATATTAATAATAAAGATCATATTTAGTCATAAGAGTTTTATCTTTAATTCCATTGGATAAAAGGTACTTTTATACAGTAATAATGTTTCTGTTTAGTTGTTGGTGCAGTGGGAAAAAATGAAGATAGCATTTTAATTAGAATATATAAACATAGTATTTTTATTATGAGTACTTTCTTACATAAAATAAAAACATAAGAGCAATTTCATACTTCATAAGGTAACTATAACATTTTTATTGACTATTTGGCAAAATATTATATCTGTGAGTATTACCTATACTAATTCACTTGGTACTGCAACAACTAGATTATGATTTAATAGATTAATAATATAAAAATTATAAGCATTTTAATTACAGATATATATATACAGTCATTTTTAGAAAGATTTAAAATAGCTAGATTAAAAAATAAATAAATTTTTATTAATTAATAATATCTTGTCTTAATATTATGTGTAAAATAAGCTTAACCTATTAGATAAAGGGTTAATAAAGTTATTGAAAGTATTTTAAAGTTGTCTTAATATAATTTTAATGATGAAAGTAATATATAATTTATTATTTGAAATATATAATTATTTAATGTTTATTATATTTAAAGAATATAATATTACATAATTTTTCTAATATGTTTTAAATAATTTTTTTATTACGTTATTATTTTAAATAATCATTATTTAGCTATTTTAGAATGTTCTAAAATAGTGTGCATGTCTTGAAAGTATGTGTATTTGTCCTTGAGCTTGCATGTTTTAGTCAGAAGTATTAATTTTTAGTTTCGTGTTAATAAAATTTGATACAATTAAATATTGCAAAAAATAATATTTGTAAATTTTATTTTAAAAGTAAACATTTTTTTATTGTGTTGTCTAAATAATATTTTTTATTTTAAACTTAATATTCAGGTTATTAAAATATTTTAATGTTTAAATAAAGGTATTTTATATTATAAAATATTAAATAGACATTATATAATATAAAATATAATTAAATTACAACTCTTCAGTTATCCATTTCATTGAAAATCTGAAAATGGAATGCTCAAAGCCCATATGTATGTATTTCACACACATGCATATATATAAAATACAAATATTTATAACTGTTTTCTAGCTATATATGTATATTTATTTTAACATACGGCT
This sequence comes from Epiperipatus broadwayi, assembly GCA_028023455.1. Taxonomy (NCBI): domain Eukaryota; kingdom Metazoa; phylum Onychophora; class Udeonychophora; order Euonychophora; family Peripatidae; genus Epiperipatus; species Epiperipatus broadwayi. The sequence goes on along the minus strand of JAQFVV010000238.1, from coordinate 212,706 downwards.
GCAGAAAGGAGTTTGCTATTAACTGAAAGGAGACCCTTTGATTCCTCTTGGAGGCCTTAAAGGAACCGAGCAGGGCAAATTCCTAATGTCCACTCCATACGTTCTTGTCGTTGCAGCTGTTATTACTATGTGATTATTCATATAGTATACGAACATGGATGGGCTGCTCACCAACACGCATTTGCCAGTGTGGTGAGTTTATTGGCTTTTTACCTCTGAGTTTAAGATCAAGAAACACCATGGTCTTTCTTCTCAGTGCCTGATAAGGCAGAATGAATGTTTGTGTAAATGATAAATATTTTTCCAATACATATATACAATTATGACAGACAAAAATAAAGCATGGCCCTTATTCCCAGGAGGCTGTAAAGTCACCAACCAAGGCAGCGGTTGGTGGCCAAAGGCGGAGGGTGCTAAGAATCCCCTGATTGCGGACCCAGGCTGCCATTTGATGAGAACTTTTTATTTAGGTACTTACAACTGCAGATCACTTTCAAGTGAAGGAAGATTGCAAGAATTAGAAGAAGAACTGTCTTATATTAAATGGGACATTATTGGACTTTGTGAAGTTAGAAGAAAAGGAGAAGAAACAATTGATTTAAAAAGTGGACATATACTCTATTATAAAAGCACACATATTGGAAATACAAGTGGAGTAGGATTCATTATAAATAAAAAGTGGAAGAACAATATTGTGGAGATTGATGGTGTATCAGACAGAGTGGCAAGATTAGTTATACAACTTAATAGCAGATACCAAATGCAGATAATTCAGGTTTATGCCCCAACAAGTTCTCATAGTGATGAAGTAGTGGAAGATTTTTATATGGATGTACAAAAGGCTTTTGATCAGAGTAAACAACATTTTAAAATTGTTATGGGAGACTTTAATGCTAGAATTGGTAGACAAATGAAAGATGAAATTGCTGTAGGTAATTTTGGTTATGGTAATAGAAATGAGAGAGGACATAGACTTGTGGAGTTTGCAGAAAAAGAAAAACTTTATATTATGAATTCATTTTTTGAGAAAAATGTTAAAAGGAAATGGACATGGAAGCATCCAAATGAAGGTACAGCAGAATTGGATTATATTTTGACTAACAGAAAATACACATTTCAAGATTGTAATGTTCTTAATAAATTTCACACAAGAAGTGATCATCGATTAGTAAGATGTAAGTTACACGTTAATGTAAAACTAGAGAGACAAAAATTATTAAGAAAAACAATATTTACAGTTGATATTCCTAATCTTCAGAAACATTCTAATGAATTTAAATTAGAACTTACAAATAGGTTTCAAGTGTTAGGAGATTTTGAACATGATACAGATTTGAATGAAATTAATATGAAAATAACTGATACGCTTTTAAAAACTGTAACAAACTTAGCTGGTAGAAAAAAGCAGCAATTGACTAATAAAATTTCTACTGAAACTAGAGAATTTATGAAGAAAAGAAGGAATATGAAGATATACAAAAATGATGTATTAAAAAGAATTGAATATCTCGAATTTTGTAAAATGGTACAGAAAAGAGTTGAAAATGATATAAGAAAGTATAACTGTGAAATAGCAAGGAAAGCTGTAGAAGAAAATAAAAGTCTCAAAAATGTTAAACAACATTTTGGTATTGGTAGGAAATTTATATCTGCAATAAAAAAAAGATGTAATTATTACTAAAAAGAGAGATGACCTCATGAAATTGGTAGAAGATTTTTATCAAGAATTCTATAGTAATAAAGAACAAGTACTTCCTATATCTATTACATCTTCCAAATTGCCCAGAATCTTAAATGAAGAAGTGAGACATGCAATTAAGTGTATGAAGAAAGGAAAGGCTCCAGGAAATGATGGAATTGTAATTGATATATTAAAAGAAGCAGGTGAAGAAATAGAAACAATTTTAGCAAAGTTATATACCAAATGTCTAAATGATAAAGATGTACCGGAAGATTGGAAGAATGCAGTAATAATATTAATATTTAAAAAAGGTGATAAAGAAGATATTAGAAATTACAGACCTATCAGCCTTTTATCAGTTTTATATAAAATTTTTACCAAGATAATTACAACTCGTCTACAGAGAACTTTGGATTTCCACCAACTAAGAGAACAAGCTGGATTTAAAAGTGGTTTTAGTACAATAGATCATATCCAGGTATTGAGAGAAGTCATAGAAAGGACAAATGAATATGAGTTGTCTTTATGTTTTGGATATATAGATTATGAAAAGGCATTTGATTCTATACACATTTCTTCAGTGATTAAAGCATTGGATCATCAAGGTATAGATCCAGGATATTGTCATATTTTAAAGAATATTTATAAAAATGCAACAGCAACAATTAGATTACATAATGATACTGGAAAAATCAACATTGAGAAAGGTGTAAGACAAGGTGACTCCATATCTCCAAAACTCTTTACAGCAGTGCTGCAAGAAGTATTTTGTGGATTAAAATGGGAAACTAAAGGAGTGAAAGTAAATGGAGAGTATTTAAGTCATTTAGATTTCGCAGATGATGTAGTTGTTTTTGCAAATAATGCTTCAGAGCTGCAGGAAATGTTGCAGGAGTTAACAGATGAAAGTAGAAAAGTAGGACTAAAGATAAATGTTAAAAAGACTAAAGTAATGTTTAATCGATTTGCTCAAAATATGAAAATGAAGATTGATTATGAAGAATTAGAAGAAGTTAACAGTTACAAATACCTTGGTCAGATTATTAATACAGATGGAAACATAATGGAGGAAATTAATCATAGAATTAAACTTGGTTGGAGTGCTTTTGGTAGAAATAACTTGATACTAAAAGGAAATATGCCTATGTGTTTGAAAAGGATGGTTTTTAATAAATGTGTTTTGCCAGTTCTTACTTATGGATCTGAGACTTGGACACTTAATAGAAGAGCAATACAGAGACTTCAGACCACTCAATAAAGTATGGAGAGGTGTATGTTGGGAGTAACAAGAAGAGATCGAAAATGCAATGTATGGGTAAGACAACAAACAGGTGTTACTGACCTTATTGAAAAAATTAAAAGATTGAAATGGAGTTGGGCTGGACATATTGCTAGAAGAGATGATAATAGATGGACAATTGAAATTTTAAACTGGATTCCAAGAGATTGTAAAAGACCCAGAAAGAGACCACATGTGAGATGGATGGATGAAATAAGAAAATGTGCAGGGGTGTTGTGGAGAAGAGAAGCTAAAGATCGGAGAAGATGGATTAAACTTAGAGAGACCTTCATCCTGCAGTGGATTGATAATTTTTGATGATGATGATGATTTTAACATACACATATAAACATAGGACCAAGTGAATCAATTAAACATAGAACAAAGAGAATCAACAAATGCATAAAAAATTGCACATTTGATCCTTTGAAGTATAATATATTAATTATAAAGATTTTATGCTTATTTAACTTCTTTTCTTTCAACAATTTTAACTCAATGTAAACACATTTGCCATTTCTATTAAGAAAAGTTTATATTTTATCCACAAATAATATTATTCACATGCTTTCAACTATTATATGATCATAAGCATAGCAATGTATGATTTTATGTATACCCATGAATATTTTATGATGACTTTTATTTATTATGGCTCTATTCAGTTTGTAGTTCTGTTTTTTTTTAATTTGAGTATAGCATTTAAAGGGTGCTTATGAATTGAAATAATTTAAGGTTATATTTAATGTCCTTAATATTTTCTACATATAAGAAATAATATTTTGTTGAATTTATTACATTTCAGTGTAATGTTGTCATAATAATTTACTACAAATTAGTTTTTCAACTCAATGAATTTATAAAATACCTTAATATATTTTTAAAATATCACTTAAAATAAGGAATATTTCCCAGCATACAAAAAAAATTCAAACCATCAAAAATATTTTAATAAATATTGTCAAAACTAGGTGTTAATTAATTTTATCCTTATTTCAATTCTAAATATTGTCTATTCCACCTTTGATTTAACTAGATATTATAGACAGTTATTAAAGTAATAGACAGTGTAAGGTGGGGCAAAAAACCTTTTATCATCTTTTATAAGTTAGTAATCCTTCTATCTATGTTGAATAGCTTATTGTGTACTGACTAGATTAAATGTGAAATTATTTTTGTCTCCTATCAAAACTTACAATTGTAAAGTATGTGTGTGTGTGTGTGTTTGTGAAAGAATGGTTTAATATATAGGTGGACAGAATTAGATATTTACAAAGTGAGTTTGTCTTGACTTAATTTTTTTTTTGAGACTTGATTAAAATTCATTATAAACTTTGAATATCATCCTCTTTCTTATAAAATGTTGTTCTAGTTCATGCTCTCAATAGTTCATTACTATAAATCTTTAAAAATTTATAATAGTCAAATGGCTTTATTAAAAATTCATAGGAATATTGAATGTTGGAAATGATAACTATAGAATCAATACAAGTAACTTTGCATTCCAAAGTCAATCATTCTACCACTGCAGAAAATCATGCCTGGCTAATGTAAATCATCTACAAATGTGGTTAGAAAATGACAAAGAGCAAAATGAGAGGCAGATCTTATTACAAAAGTTACAATCTTTGCATCAAAGACAAAATTTAAGAAGCTAGTAAAAAAAAAAATAATAATCTTTCAAATAAAGTTGAGCCTTTATTAGATTACCATATAAATAACTAAGATAATCTTCTTTTAATAAAGAAAATTTCTCCTGATATAAAAACTGTTTGAAAATGTTTTCGAAGAAAATATTTACATACAGACATATTTTATAAATATTACCATAAATATTTTAGATCAACATTAAATTTTATAGACATTTTTTCTTTTGCATATTCAAAGATATTTCTTGAACATTATCACGTTAATTCTTAGATAGTGATTAGAACAATTTGTTCTACTTTTAGTTTAAAAAAGCTGTTTACATTTTATTTTATTCAATATTTAAAGTGTAGGCTATGAATAATTATAAAATACCAATATGTAAATTATTGTATGACTTTTTATAAAATTAGGGCATATTTTTAATAATTATAATTTCTTATATTGTGAGTAGTATATAAAAATATTATTGGCATACAGTAACAGAGTATTACTTTTATTTATTTATATAGCCATTAAAATGTCAATTTTTATATACTTAATTTAAACAAATATATAAAATTATATGATGAAAGGAAATGAATTGTATATAGAATGATGGAAAATTTTAATATCCAAAATATACATGGAAAAAAAAAAGTTAAATTAAATTAATAATATCATTAATTTAAATAAGAATCTATATTTTATCTTTAATTAAATTTAAAATTTAAATCTGAGCTAAAAGTGATTTAATCATATCGATCCTAATAAATGACTTATAATAACCCTTAATGTCATTATTTAAAGATATTTTTCATTATATGAGTGAGTTCAAAATATTTGGCCCTTGTAAATTGAATTGTAGTAAGTAGTTTTTGATGATCTGAAAATAATGTTGATTTTATATATTTTTTATTTATTTTATGCAATAATAAAAGCTTATAATATATATTAACTTTTTGCTAATAATAAATAAATACTTGTATAATATCATTTTATATATTTATCGTTTGGCTTCATATTTTTTGTGGGAAAATAAGTATTCAATTCTTAAACAATATGTTACTAGTGAGGAAATATATTGGATGATGATGTAACATGAATTAGTTTGTTTCTTTTTTATATGTCAAATGCATTGACCTGGAAGCGAACCTGGTCCAGCTGCTTGGAAGGCAGCTATGCTAACCGCTAGGCTACTAACGCTTGACAACATGAATTAGTTAATTACATTTTAAAAAGCATTATAAGATTTTCAGCAGCTCATATTATCACATTCTACAATTATAACTTACTAAAATACTACTGTTTAATTATATAATTATATATACATGTTTATATTATACACAAATCATGTTTTCTTTCATCAAATAAAGATGGATCAAAATGAAATATAACCCTTCTACGTTTTGATTTCAGAGATGTTTAATAATTATTTATCTCCAAATTATGTATTATAACTTTTCACCAAGTATCGGACGTACGAGTTCCAAGTTTAATATATTCCTTTTTTTGCGAGCGAATTACGTACATTTAAATTTATCTCACCCACATTCTCAGCTTTCTGATATTTAAAACTTCAGAAGAAATAGATTTTTTTTTATAATACCTTAATTTATCTTACAAAATGTAGCTTCATTTAATCCGTTATTCAATTTCACATTAAGATTTTAAAATATTTCATAAATATATAATTTATTTTAATAAATAAATAAAACGGAAGAAAGTTGAGTATCTGCAAGTATTATATTATTTAATACAAAAAATATTTTTTTTTACATTTGTGCAAAATATAAAAATATATGTTATTATAAATAGCTATATTTTTATATTGGACTATTTCCATCATCTAATAAGTATGTTGAATGCTTTATATGCATTCGGAATATTTAACTAAAAATTAAACTTTTCTAAAGACATTCAACATACATATTAGATGATGGAAATAGTCCAATATAAAAATACAGCTAGAACACCATCATCACAAACCTTCAGAAAAACATGTTATTGTAAATGTTTACAAAAATGTTTATATATAGTAATCATGGAAAAAAATAAGAGACTGGAAATAACCTGGACTGGAAAATTGTTAGAGAGAGAGGATAACATGGTAGATAATAGATGTACAGTTGAAATCTTAAACCATATCAAAAAAGATTGAGAAAGACAGAAAATGAGATTTCTTGTGAAATGGATATAAGAAATAAAGAAGTTTGCTGGTGTGATGTGCAGAAATGAGGCTAGAAATTGTAGCAACTGCAGTGGACTGACAATGGTTAAAATTGGAATGATGATAATATAAGTGGTACAATGAAAAGAACAATGAGTCATTGCCAAAAAATGCTTGTTTTATATTAAATATGATCTTTGTTGTTATATAACAATTTTTGCTTTTATTTATTTATTTCTATTAACATATATTGGATTATATTTATTTCATTCTATAATATATTGTATCTTTTGTGTAATATCACAGTTAACTATTTAAAATATTACACTTTCCCTCACATATTGAGAAAATTAAATCAATACTAAAAATAATACTACATATCATACCATTTTCAACCTTCTTATATACTTAACAATACTATTTTTTACACTAAAACTTTACTCTTATAGTTTCGACTATCCTGCAGTCACCATCAGAGATGTCAAAACTGTAACAGTAAAGTTTTCATGTAAATAATAGTATTCTTAAGTGTATAAAAAGGTTGGAAATGGTATGATATGTAAATATAGAAATCAATACATAAGGTAAAGAGGAAGAAGAAAACGGTATTACCTTTATAAATAATAATACACAGATTAAAGTCAACCACATTATTAATCTTGAATTAAAAATAAATGTCCATTCTCATAATGATTAAAATATGTATTTATTGTATAGTTCTAACATTCTCCTCTATTAATATTAAATTATAAATTAAAGAACTAAGTCTTATTATTTTTACTTATCATAATAGTGATGTCAGTATTTATGTGTCTCTTGTTGCCACCAGTTTATGCACAAATCTTTAGATATTTACTATTACTATTAGTACTAGGTATTATTACCATTACTACAACTATTATTATTATTATTGTCATCATCATCAACATGCTTATTATTATAAAGATAAATTGGTAGATGTATTTATTTTAACTATTTACTATTTATCTTAAAATTAGGATGAAAAATATATAAAACAGTTATGAATTTAGAACATTATAAAACCAACTTTCAAATGGCCTTTAGAAGTTTTATGAAAACTGTAAAAATAATAACATGGCAACAAAAAATTGAAAAAAACTTATATTCTACTCATCATTATAAACTTTTTTAACCATTTCCAAGTTTGATACATTTTTTCTGATCTGTAATTTTTATTATTTACAATGTACCAGTGAATTAATTCATTCATCCACCACACGTGTGGTCTTTTTCTAAATATTTATCCTCTCTTGAAATCAAACTTAAAACTTCAACTGTTCATGTATTAACATTTTTTCTATGCATTGTCCAACTGCATTTCCATTTTGTATCAACTACTCATTCTTTCACCCAACTATGTAATTTTTGGTGATGACTTGTTAATGTTAACATATATCTTTCATACTTTTTTAAATGGTCTGAAATCTCTCTATCACTATTCTGCTAAGTATGCAAATCTCAGATCCATAAATAAGAATTGTTAACATATCTATTAAAAATATTTATTTTGAAATACATATGCATATCCAAGCTTAATTCCATGACTAATTTCATGCATTATGTTCCTTTACATATTAATAATTTAGTGAAGGTATTTATAATTGTTCACTTCTTCTACTTTAAAATTACCAACCTTTATTTTGTTTTCTTTTGAAAAAAAATATATAGATAATGTTTTAGATTTTTTATCATTTTTAATCTTAATTCCTTGCTTTTATCTGACCACATTTGCAATATTTCCTGAAGCTGTGAAGCATTATTTGTTAAGCCAGCCTCATCATCTGAAAAATTTAAATGACTTAATTAATCTGAATTTATCTATATATATTTTTCAATTCCCATTTTAATCCACAAAATACTTCTCATAAAAGTGCTGGAAAAAGTGTAAGAGATATGGTATTACTCTGTTGTACATCAATCTCAATGATAATCTTCTTAGGATCATAATGTAATATAATCCTTGTTATGGCATTTTGGTAAACATTCTTTGCAATATAACAATATATTGGAGCTCCAATGTTTTAATCACTGTAAAAATGCTTATAAAATTAAATGCATTTTATAATTTACAAAATTCAAAGTATAATGGTTACTCATATTCATTAGTCTTTTCTATAACCTCTCTCAAAACTTGGATATGATAAATTGTTCTGATAAAATTTTCTAGAAACACTTTTAAATCTACCTAGTTCTTTCAATAGTTAAAATCTAAAATTCTTAAACCAAGTTATAAAGTCTGTAATTTCTAATATATTTTGTCATCTTTTTTAAATATCAATATTACTATTGCATTTTTCATATCATTTAGACATTTGGTATATAACTTTGCCAACAACTTTTTTCTATATTCACTTGATTCTTTTGAAATGTTGATTATAATTTCATTTCTTGGAGCTTTTTCCTTATTCATAAATTTAATTGCATTTCAGGTAATGCTTTATTTTTTATAGACCTCTTCTATATATTTCAGAATGCCAGTTCTCTTTTTAATTATAATTACATCTTTACTCTTAATTGTAGAAACAATTTTCCTTTCAATATCAAGATGTTGTTTTACAATTTTGATATTGTTACTATCTTCTATAGCTTTTCTTGCCAATTCATAATTATATATTTTTATATTTTATAAAACCTTGAATATTGAATTCTTTTTTCTGAACCAATTTTAGTATTTTTGTATTCCTTTTTATTTTTATATATTGTCTTTTCTCAGGTAAAACTTTACGGTTAAATAACCACTTTGTGTAACAAATATCTGTTTTTTCAGTTCTTATTCATTTCTACCATGTCTGAACCACCTTCAAAGTCTGTACATATTTTTAAATGATATATCTGTTCTAATTATTAAAGTACTTATGAAATTTAAAAATTTCAACTGTTAATACTGACTTTTATAATATTTTTGTCTCTAGTATGTGTCTTATATCCTGCAAACTGTTGGTCACCTTCTATGCTGAATCTTACATGAATATTAAAATTTGAAAACTTCATATTCGCTGTTAGATAAAATATAATTTAATTATTTTGTACCTTCATTTGATTGCTTTCATGTCCATTTCCACTTTGCATTTTTTCTGCAGAAAAGAATTTACAACATTCACTCTTTTTATAATTTGCAAACTCCATGATTCTACATTCTCTCTTATTTCAATTGCTATAGTGGAATTTAATCTTGCAATAATTAATCAGTTTTAGCATTAAACAGTTTCATGACAATTTTAAAATGTAGTTTAGTTTGATCAAAAATATCCATGTACAATTTTCTACCTCTTCATTACAATACGAATTTGTTTCTGTAGTTTCTATTAAGTTGAATTACTAATTATGCTACCTTGGGTAATATATCATAAATTTTTACAAAGATGTTGTTTCATCTTTTATTTATAATGATTGTCAATTCACGTGTGTTTTTAGTATTTCTGTTTTTATCCTTAAAACATATGTCCTCTTGAAAACAATTATCTGCTTACATTTTCTTCTAACTTCCAAAAGACCAAAAATGTCTCATTTAGTATTAGGCAGTCTTCCCCCCCAATGCATGCAATTTTCTTTCACTGAAAAATAATCTGCAGTTGTAGGTATCTAAATAAAAGTTCATTACTGAATTCCAGCTTGAATCCACAACCAGAAAATTATTAATGCCTTTTACTTTTAGCAGCAATCCACTAACTTGACAGGTAACTTTACAGCTTCCTTGGAATAGAGGATATAATTTAATTGTGCCTGTAATGATTATATATATATATATATTAAAAAAGAGATCATTCATAAAGAAATTTATTCTGCTTTCAACAGCAGTCAACTGATATTACAATTAAAAATCTATTAAGCCACTGAGACAAAAGGATGACTTTTGATCTTAAACTCAGAAATAAAAAAGAACATCACTGATTGATAGCGAGAGCCCATACATATATATTTATTATATTAATAATCACATAATAATAAAATATATAATTATAAAAACATATATATTAGACATTAATAATTTCTCTGCTCAGTTTCTTTAAAATCTTGAAAAGAAATAAAAACATATTTTTCTCAATTGACAGAAAACTTCTCTTTATATTCTACATTTAAAAATTAAACTTGGAAAAAGTACTGTATAGATGTGGCCATGTTTGTTAAGTAGCAATGGTTCTCTTATAAATAATATACAAACATTGTTTTCTACAAGTTATGAAATCATGAAACGGATTCTTAGATATTGTAGCAATTTGTAACAGCTTCCTATTTTTAACACTTTTAATATACTTATTTTACCAGTGATAAATTATAAGTGTATAGAATGAAATTCTAATGTAATTATCCAAAGAGTTTTCAGGCGAAGAGTTTATTCTAAAAGAATAACAATAATAATAAAAGCAAGTCAAAATGATGTTATGGATTAATCTACACAGATGTGTTAAAAATATAAAAAAAAAACAGAACTTTTAATCAATTGTTTACCTTTCACTATTAAAGTTACACTTAAAACTGATAAAATTGGATTACGATTTTCTTGAATAAATTATCTAAAGACATCTGTGTTCTCCAGTTATATAGTAAAGGATTTAAGATTGTTGGAATTAATGAATTATAAATATAATACATTAAATTTTAATTGATTTACCATTCATTTGTAGACGTTAATGTGTTAAATGTAGAATATAATAAAATGAAATATTGTTAAAGTAATTTTATTGGTGAAAATCTCTTTCGTTTCACCAATTTTCTAATGCTTTTTTTTTTTTTTAAAAAAAAAAAAAACAATGTAATCTATTGTTTGTTTAATTTATGTGCAATTTATAAGTGGCCTTTGGCTGTTGATATATATAATAAATAAAGATAATATTAAATCGTCTATGCTTTTTATTACTGTTTTACAATGCTTTTATTACACCCCATTATGACAGTTTCGATTGTTCCAGCAATGTTCTTCAGAACTATAACAAACACAATACAAATACATGAATACAATGTACATATAATTACAAATATACATGAACATATAATTTTACATTCTATATATATACACAGTATTCTATTACAATGTAAAATTATATGTATATTGTATTCATGTATTTGTATTGTGTTTGTTATAGTTCTAAAGAAGATTGCTGGAGCAATCGAAAATGTTGTTGTAAAAAAAAAGCATTGTGAAACAGTAATAGAGAACATAGTTGATTTTAATATTATATGGATTTGGCAATGCGATAAAAAAGATAAAATTATAGTACTTCGTAAAGATAATTATTATAATTTGAAGAAGGAAGATTATGTATGAAAATTTTTTATGACTTCAGCTTTATCCATTTTAACATATAATACATTTATAAAAGATATTACCAAAAAGAAAGAAAAAGATAAATAATTCAATCTGTAGGCATTTAAATAAAAAATCAAATATATTAATTTTTACCAAGAGTTTAAAGTTTGTATTTGGACTAGTGTTTATCTTTAGATTAAACATTGTTTAGCAATAATCATGACAACATTTATCTTAAATGGATTGTGTCAAAGTTATGGGTGGAATAGTCTTGACACTTGTAAATCAAAATGCAACAATTTACTATTAACAAATACTGTACTTATGATAAAGATATTTATGAGAGATGGTGATATGGTTCAACAGATGAGTGCTAGTTCAACACAAAATGCATTTGGGAGTCATTTGTCTTTGATCATGGCTTTATTTATATGTTGTCAAAAGAATATCTAGTGGTGTGAAGATTATTTAATACATTTAAATTATGATTTTATTATTTGGAAATGGTGGAATCAATCAATTAGTACAAAATTTGATTTAACACAAAAAAAAAATTAAAAGTTATTAGAATAAAATATTTGTGCAATATGCAAATCTTCCATTTTTTTAAAAATATTAATAAATCTTAATGATATTAAGTTTATTGTAAAAATATTTTAAGGAAAAATTAATTATTGAACTACATTAATATATATAATATGTATGTGAATAAATTTTACTGGTCAATCGCTGCTTATTTGTATTAGCTATCTTTGCTGCAATTTATAAAATTGTATAAGTTTTCTTCCTATTTATTTTGTTCAAATCTGAATGTTAAAAATCTGTTAATATTTGAAAAAGATTTGCAAATTCTAATTTAAATTCATTGGAATGTTTCTGAAGATTAGGAATATCAACTTTGAATATTTAATTTTTGTCTCTAGTTTTGCATTACCAAGTATCTTACATCTCATTAATTAAAGTTCATTTCCTGTATAGAATTTATTAAAAATATTACAATTTTGAAACATATTTTCTGTTAATCAAACTATAATGCAATTCTTCTAGACCTTTATTTGGATGCTTCCATGTCAATTTCCATTTTATATTTTTTTCAAAAAAAAAATTATAATATAAAGTTTTTCTTTTTCTGCGAACTCCACAAGTCAGTGTCCTCTCTCATTTCTATCACTATAACCAAATTTACATATAGTACTCTGATACTTCAGTTCTTTATCAATTCTAGCATTAACGTCTCCCATAACAATGTTTAATATGCATGTAGATTCACATGTGTGTTTACATTTGTGCATAAATGTGCTTATACTTATAGATATATGATGGTCTTATTCTTTCTATTATTTTATTATTTACTGATACTGTGTTTTGCAATTACACTTTTTATACATGGTTGTAGATCCACAGTAAAATAAAATTATTATTGGAATTTTGTAGTATCATTATTTATAATAAGTTTTATGGATAACAATATCCTTCATTTTAACTTTATTCAATTCTATAAAACCTTAAAACTAAAATATAATTTGTAATTTTATATTCCTGTTGCTTCTTATCTTCTCTTTTCTCTTTATGCACCTAATTGTCATCTACTGTATTTTTTCTATTCAATCTGTATTTTATCACTTGATTATAATTAATTTATTATGCATTTCAAGATACATTCTATAATTAACAATTAGATCATATTTTGCATTTTAAAGAAAATTGATTTATTATTATTATTATTATTACCATCATCATCATCATTCTTGATATTATGTATTTTTAATTTATAGAATATTTTCATTTGTAGATTCTCAACACTTATGTCTCTATGTTTATAGTTTTCATACATTATTTTGTACAATAATATTTTTTTTATAAGAGAAACTATTACCTTCAAATTTAAATCCATAAATTGAGTTTCTAGATGTATGCAGTGTATTATTGAGATGTTTCTTTTTTAAAAATACTTTGTGTATAAAACTATGATTTATTACCACTTGTGACAGTCATTGAAAAATACTATTGTTTTTGATATTACTAACAATATTGGCATAGAATTCTTAACTATGATGTTTATGCATAAATATTTTCCATTTCTCGTATAGAAGATGTCATACTCCTATCAATATTGATCATAGTTATTTTTCCCATTTGTTAACAGTATAAATTGAAAGAATAAAATAGACAAAGTTGATGTATTAAAGAGGATATAGGAAACAAGATTACTTATTGGGATAACTATAATTTGACAAAGAAATTGAATGAAATAGATACTTCATTTTTTTAAAATAAAAATGTATATGATGTAAAATATGATTTTAATTAATAAATGCTGTCAAGTATCTCTAATCATTTATCATAATTTGAAAAATACAGGGATTTAACTTTATTCTTCAAAGTTGATTATGATTGCTTCATTTGAAGTTCATAAATGTCAGTCAAAATTATTACTAGGAGTAGATATTTTTTATATGACATTTATAACATATTCTGCTTGTTATTATTTTATGGAAATAACATGTTATTTACCTTTGAAATTATATTCATAATAAAATACAGAATGTTTCAAGATAATAGACCTGATTCAAAATTACTATATGTCTGCAATCACAAACATATCTATAAATAAAACTTTTGTCTTTTGAAAGGGTATGTGATACTTAATTACCACTACATACCTTTTTTAGTACATAAACATCATTTGAATATGTGTTGCATAATGTTCCAAACGATTACCACTACATATATCTTTTGGTAAATAAACCCCAATTAATCTCAGTCATTTACAAAATGGCAATCTTGTAACTCAAAGTGTTTTGTGTTCTATACAAACTTTAGTCTTTGCAGACTGTGGCATTATGTGGCAATACATCAAAGATCATGTTCTTGTGCTAACATATTCAATTATTTCTGGACAACACCAAAAGAGAATTACAACATCAGAGACTTCATTATAAAAAAATCATTTTGTAAAATATTTAGAACAAATTTTAATATTATCCATAAAACAGATTAAGGATTCATAGAACATTCATAAACTGGTTATTAAAACTCAATAACTTATTAAACCATTTATAATTTTTTGTGTAATTGTAACATGTTGCCATCATAAAATATACTGTTTTATAATTAGGCTCATCATTTTGAAACAACTTTTATTATATAAATAAATTAAAGGTGAATCAACCTTATCTTCTTAATTCATTAATAATTATTTATAATATTTATAATTATATTAATCATGGTTATTCTTTTTTCATTCTCTTTTCATTTTTACCCTTTATTATCTTCAATCATTTAGATCAATAATGCACAATCTATTTATACATGTGACTTTTTCCTCATAATAAAATTTGACATGTTCCATTATTTGTTTTATTAAGCCTAAATTATAAATATGTGTATATAAGGATATTCATAATAAAATAGTAATAGTTTTAATTAATATACTAATTTATATTTTCTAATATTTTATTATTAAGCACATAAGATTTGAAATAATTTTTAAAATAAATTATATACTTATAAAAAAAAAAATATGGTACATACAAAAGCGATTTATTTTTATGTGATTTTTATCTATTTTAAAAAATTAAATTCTTTGATAAAAAATCAACTTATCTTTATACAAACTGAAGTGTGACCTCCTGAGAAGTCCCTATCAATGGGTTGCATATCAGTGATTTAGATTATTAAAGGGCTTGGTAATCTTGAGCCTCTCTTATCATACAAAATTACTCTGCACCACTGTATTAATTGGTTTAGATAATTATCAAGTTATTTTTCTATCTTTTTCTGAAAATAGAATAGCCATACTCATTTATGTGTGGTTACTACTAATAATGATGGTGATTAAGAAATACCAAAATATTTGGTAATCAATACATCTTGTATAATATATTCTTTGACCAAAAATAGAATATGTAAATAGATTGTAATATTCTACACAATACTTTGATCTTCATTTATAAGCTTTTCATTGTTAGCTATGTTCAAGTCCAATTTTTTCCTCAGTATTTTAATTTTTGTGTTATATCATAAACTTGAATAATTTTTTTTTGCATAAAAAATATATACTATGAGATTGTTAATTTTAGGTGATAACTTATTTCTACTTAGTCTCACCCAAGGTTTACTCTTGTGGACATTTCTTAATATATATTACTAACTATGATAAGAATTATTAAGAATGCATTTCCACAATTGAGCAACCAGACACATATAGCTGTATACATATATGTTTATATTTATTGTAATAACTTCTGTTTTGCTAAACGATGATTAATTAGGAATATTTGATTGTTTTAGGTTCTTTGTGTTGGTCCAACTGGAACAGGAAAAAGTTTAAATATTACAAAAATTTTAACATCAGGTTTGCCTATGGCATACTTCTGTGACTTTGTTACATTTTCTGCCAGAACAAGTGCCAATCAAGTTCAAGACTTAATTGATGGAAAACTTGATAAAAGGTATGATTTATTTTTTCTTAAGTAATCAGAATATTTTATGCAATTTGCTAAGTTATTTTAAGTGTCAAATTTAATCATTGAGTGTTGATTATGATAACATATATATTTTTTTTAAATAGTGAAAATATTTGTATTTATATATTGGAATATTTCCACCATCTAATATGAGTATTGGATGCCCTTTAGAAAAATTTAACTTTATTTAAATATTCCAAATATAGTCAACTCTTAGTAATAGCGCACAGGTTAGCATAAATCAGGAGAAATCTCTTAGATAAGTATATGAAAATTCTACTGACTATTTCCATGGCAGGATAACTCATTTGGTTAGGGTATTACCTTAAAATTCAGTATTGAAGAATCTAAGGGTTCAAGTTTAATTCCTATGCTAGTACTATCACTAGTCAGGCCAACAACAATACCTGAAGAAAAGAGGTAACTCTCAAAACATTGTGCATATAATAACCTGTTTGCTATTTACTAACAGCTGAATGTATTTAGAATACTCAAATAGATATAAAATTTTCTAAAGACATTCTATACTCATAGCAGTTGATGGAAATAGTCCAATATATAAATAAAACTAAAACACCATCATCACAAACCTTCAAGTAAACAGTGGAAATATTTATTTAGTAATCTTTTAGATTGGTTACTATAAAAAACGATTTGGTATATTTTGGTTATTGCTTTATAAATAAGAATACAAATAATTGATTGTATTAACATGAAGACAAAATAAAAGAATAAGACCTTATGAAAATTAGACATAAAAATTATAGCAAATCCATCTTTAGTCAGAAAAGGAACTTTACTCTCAAAATCAGAAGATTATATGAAATACAATAACAAAGCATAACATTAGTTTGGGATAATTGTTCAAAAATGATTGAACAGTATCATTATTAATCAAATACATTACCAGTATCTTTCTAATTTTTTTAAATTTTGTTTCATTTTCTCCAAAAACATGATGACTTATTTTACAATAAAATAAACACATATACATAATACATATAAGCTCATTAAAAGTTTTTAAATGGCTCTGAATAGTATAATACAATAATAGAATGATATACTCTGATATACAAAATTCATCAATCGTGGCTCTGTCCCACCATTTCTGGTGCTTGTATTTCTTATGGATTCCCATTATTAAACCATGTGATTTTATTTTTAATGGATACATAAATTTCAGTCATTGGTTTTCTTAAAAATGTCAAGCCTTCAAAAAAAAATAAAGTACTTAAATTATGTAATAGCTTTACAAGAAATGATTGTTTACTCAATGCATTTAAATGTTGTTTACATGCTAATTCTGCAATATTTAGATAATGAAATATTATTATAACAATTGTTAAAGTTATTTTTTATATTATGTTTGATAAATTAATTTATATTTCTATGGTATCGTGTATTTTTAAATAGCTCCTGCAATTATTAAAAAAAAAATTATTTTATTTTTTTAACTACCTATTAATTTTTTTTTTTCATGTGTCATAGCATCGTCCGGGAAGCGAACCCGTGAACCCAGCACAATTGCTTATAAAATGGCTGTGCTGACCTTTCGACCACCAACGCTTGACTACCTATTAAAATTTTGATTCATAAAATTTATTATTTCACACTCTGAATAAAAATAATTAGACTCGTTAATTAAATAATTTTAAATATTTTAGGGCGGCTCAAAGACTTCTCTGCTATCTTTTAATCCTATTGAGAAATGTTCAAAGAGAAAAAAAAACATCATCAGCAGTTTAGGCAAACTCTATGTGGTAAAATTGTTCAGCCAATTTCTTTTTCATTTTAACTTATAGTTAAGATTACCTGGCTACATATTTATTGGACAATGGTAAAGATATTAGCATTCTTAGAAATATGTGGCTATAAAAACCACATTCCTATATTATGGTACCAATGTAAGAAAATTCCTCTGACTAATCAGATATATATATATATATATATATTCTATTTTAATATTCATTGTCCATTTTCATTGGTCTAAACTTAGAATCACACATATAAATGTTATACATACATCTTTACATCATTTTCAAAATGTCATTTTTTTTATCTATCATTGACAATCAGAGTTCTAATGCAATATTTTCTGCAAGGATATTTTTGTAAATTTGTACTTATATTTTTATTTTGACAATAATAATAATGATGATGATGATGATAACAATAAATCAATTTAATTTCAATTTATTTTTCTTACAGCAACTGCCACTTACAGAAAATGTTTATATATTACATTTGTTATCTACTACAACAAAATTTTATATTCTACTTAATAAATAAATATTACATTGCATTGATATTTATAACTCTAGTAAAAAAAAAAGAATGCCTCAGAATTACAAATTTAAATTTCTTCCCAATATTTTTTTTTTTTACTTTCAATTTATGTTTATGTTCGGATATCCACCTTAGAGAAATAATATTTGATATAATGATTTTAGTGAAAGTTATTTTTAAATCAATATTGTAATAAAAACTTTTATCTATATGTGTATATTTAACAAATGTTTTATATATCATTTGCAGTTTATGAATATATACTTAGGTGTGTGGATTTCAAATAACTGAACCATATTCTAATACTGTCATTACAGTAGAATTGAATATATATATATATATATTATTATTATTATTATTATTATTATTATTATTATTATTATTATTATTATTATTATTATTATTATTATTATTATTATTATTATTATTATTATTATTATTATTATTATTATTAAAAATAATTTGCGATACCATAATATGGCCTCATTGTTTTTACAGCTTCATTCACAATATTATTTTTGGGAATATTAAATAATTCAGATGGTGAGAATTTAAAGCCTAAATCTTCAACTTTATTAATTCTTTCTATAATTTTTGTATTTATAGTGTACAAGTTAGATTTATAAATAAAAATTATAGTTTTGTATTTATTGTGATTCATTTCCATTTCATTTTTTTCGAACCATTGTAAAAAAATTATTAATATCTGCTTAATAATTATCAATATCGTCATGTTTATGTATTTGTTTGAAAATTTTGCAATCATCTGAATATGATATTAATGATGATTTTATTATGGTATATTGTAAATCATGTAGAAAACAGTAAATAATATAGGTGACTAGATACTTACTTGAAAAATTCATTGATTTGGAAGTAAGAAGCATTCTTGATTTGTACGATTCTTAAGAAACTCTTGTTTTTTTAATTAGATATAAATTTATTATGTAATGAAACATATATTTATGTTTAGTTTATTTAATTTATATAATAAATAGACCTAATGCATACATATATCTGATAATTCAAACATAAAATGTCAATCACCCCTTCGCCCCAAATGGTATGCTTTTCCAGCAATGACACTTTGTGAAATTCAGACTTTATAGTTATAACACAAGTTGTCATTTCTGAAAAAATATGTTATTTGAAAGGATGATTGATATTTTAATTTATATATTATAAAATTATGCTTTACATTAAACAGAAAATGTTTTAGTGAGGCCAAAATAAATGATACTCAAGTCACAGAGGCTAAAATCTCCATACAGTAGCAGTGCTCTCAGATCCAAGGCTCCCCACTGATGAAAGCCACAAGCTGGAAACTAGTCTGGGGATATTGCATGAATAGGCACTAGATAAGGATTTTATTCATCAACTTTATTGCATCCATTGATTACTCTGGCTTGCACTGGAAGTGCTACTGTATGAAGAGGTTAGCCTCTGTGTAAACAGTTTGTGTAAACATAAAAAATGATGACCTTGTGGATAACATGTAAGTCAACATTATTATTAAAAGAATGAGAGATATAATCATTTTCAATAAACTACCTAGAAATTATAGATTTTTTTGGAATAAAACCATATAAAAAGTTAAGATTTTATTTGATAGATTTTATTTAACTTTTGTGATAAATACATTTGTCAAGTATACTCACCATTATAAGTAAAGATGAAATATGCCTATAATTTTTATTATTTAATCTATTAATAATAAAAATAAAAATCCCTCTCATATTTAATTTCTTATAATTCAGATATACCATAATTCTTTTATTATATTAAATTTAAAACTGACTTCACTTTCATCATGTCTTTTTTTTTTTATGTTGCTACAAATTTAAATAAATGTGATCTCTTTATTTATTTTCAATTTTATATTAACTTTTCAACCTGTGAAAAAAAGTTATTTCTACTGAAAATTTTTGTAATTATTCAACATTTGATTTTAATATTACTGATTTGTAAGAAATATACAAAGAAAAAACATCCTAAAAATCATGTTTGCATTTTGCAAATATAGAAAAAATAATAATAAAGATAGCATATAATGAGAACAGTTAGCTTTTTCTCATTGAACAGTGTAAAGGGAAGTTAGTTTTTTCAGTGAAAAAAAAATTTAAAAAAATCTTTGAATATATGGGTTTTTAAAAAAAACAGGAATGGATAAATGTGAAGCCACCATGAAGCTATCAAATTCTGTTCTAAAATTTATAATTGCATGTATAATTTTCAAAATACTACAGCATTTCAGGGTACCATGTTAAAAAGTATAAAAATGCATAAAAAATATGTCAACTATAGTTTAATGTTTACTGTCATGATTGAATTTGTTAACTTAAATTTTATAAATAAAACATTTTAAATAAAATCAAATTGCAATATATACTTTGGTTTTTAAATAATTAATATAAAATGTTCTATAAAAATAATCACAAAATATTTAAATGAATTACGAAGACAATTTTTTTCTGATTACTCAAAACAAAACAATTGAACCTGCAATTGCCATTACAAATACAGTGGTCAAAACATTCAAGGTGGTAAACAAGTATATATATGAAAAACAAAAACAAGTTACTCACGTAACCTGCTATCACTTGTTATTTATGTTCAAAAGATGGCACTTTACCAAAACCACCGAACAAGTGTAAAATTTGTTTACATAAACAGCCAGACTGAGTTTGAAGACTTTACCGGTCTGAAAAATTCACGCTTGCAATCTGATAGAAACGTTTTGCATAAACACTTGAGAGTCAGTGTTTAGATCTAGTTTCTATACTCTATCCCTCACTGAGGAGAGCAAACCAGCTTGAAATCAGCTGATCTGGGGGTGAGAAAATGAAAGAGGTAGTTAATTCTGACTCTTTTTTCATTTATGTAAACAAATTTTACACTTTTTCGGTGGTTTTGGTAAAGCGCTATCTTTTGAACATAAATAACAAGTGATAGCAGGTTACGTGAGTAACTTGTTTTTGTTTTTCATAAATGTACCTTTAAAGTTTTCTTGCAATGATATATATTGCAGAGACTTTGATTATATGGTGATACTGAACTGAGATCAGACCCATATAAATATCTGGCTTGCTAGGCTGAGTTTGAAGACTTTACCGGTCTGAAAAATTCACGCTTGCAATCTGATAGAAACGTTTTGCATAAACACTTGAGAGTCAGTGTTTAGATCTAGTTTCTATACTCTATCCCTCACTGAGGAGAGCAAACCAGCTTGAAATCAGCTGATCTGGGGGTGAGCAAATGAAAGAGGTAGTTAATTCTGACTCTTTTTTCATTTATGTAAACAAATTTCACACTTGTTCGGTGGTTTTGGTAAAGCGCCATCTTTTGAACATAAATAACAAGTGATAGCAGGTTACGTGAGTAACTTGTTTTTGTTTTTCATAAATGTACATTTAAAGTTTTCTTGCAATGATATATATTGCAGAGACTTTGATTATATGGTGATACTGAACTGAGATCAGACCCATATAAATATCTGGCTTGCTAGGCTGAGTTTGAAGACTTTACCGGTCTGAAAAATTCATGCTTGCAATCTGATAGAAACGTTTTGCATAAACACTTGAGAGTCAGTGTTTAGATCTAGTTTCTATACTCTATCCCTCACTGAGGAGAGCAAACCAGCTTGAAATCAGCTGATCTGGGAGTGAGCAAATGAAAGAGGTAGTTAATTCTGACTCTTTTTTCGTTTATGTAAACAAATTTTACACTTGTTCGGTGGTTTTGGTAAAGCGCCATCTTTTGAACATATATATATATATATATATAATGGAAATGGTTATTTGGATGGTTGATTTATATATTTATACTTTCAATTATATTTTAGACTTATTTATTATACGTTATTTTTTTCACAACTTTGATTTTTCCTTTCATTTATTTATTTATTATACATTTTATTTTTACAGCATTTGCTTATTCTTATTTCTTATTTGTTTACTATCAGTTTTGCTAACTGAAATATCCTGGCTTAGCCTCCAACTGTAATGGATATTGTTTATTTATTTATATAACCAACGCCATTACAATGCAAGCAGAGAGCTAATACAGATACAAATTTAACTTCATATCTATACCCTTGACTGAACCCTGAGGCAATACGTACATATTATCTTGGAGTTATTTTTCCCGGTCAAGAACTTTCGGCTGCTGAACAAAGCAAACTATTTCAAGAAATTTAACGAATGTCCAGCGCTTGCTATTTATTTTTTTTAATTCGCACAATTCTCATGAACAATCAGCACATGAATACCTTTTAAAAGCAGCATTACCATTTAATCACTAAATTATAGTTTTCCCTCCTGTCGTAGCTTGGTGATAGGAGAATAAAGCAAGTATACGCAATTTTTAGAATAAATATGTTTAATAACACTCACTTTTATATAAAAAATATATGATAACAATAATAAAAAAACACACACTTATATAAAATATGTGGCTATAATAAATGTAGTAAAACAGATCAAATATAAAAGTTATTTTGAAGTCCTATTGGATAGAGTTCTAAATTTATCAAAATTGTTTCTTGTTTATTTATTTACGACATTAAAAATTAAAATGCATACATGCTTTTACCTAGGTTTTCATTGTAGTTGTTTCCATGAATATTTCTTTCAAGAGCTCTTTACCATCCAGTGGGAGATCATTTCTTTTTTTGTAGAGACAGTATGTCCTTCACTGTCGTCTGGATTGATTTTCTCTTTCAGCTTGTGGGGTTATTTCTCATTCAAGTTTTTTTTACTCCTTGTCGATTTTTTAGGTAGATTTTTAAGTTGTCAGTCACAGAAGTGGCGGTCTATCTAGCAGGTCAGGCATAGATCTTACATTGTGAGTCAGTAGTGAGATGGATTGAATATGAACCCACGTCCCTTTAATGCCACTAGCCACACACTTCTTTCATTTTCTTTGAGCTGTTGCTTCCTCAAAATTTCTACTAGGAATGCCCAGATAATCTGTAATTCTCTTACTGTTCTTCTTTTGTTCACTCTTTTGTAAATTTTTAATTAAGATTTAGATTTCCAACCAATTCTTATCATCATGTTTTTTTATTTAATTAGTGGCTGGAATGTAGTTTTTAATTAATTTAGCTGTAATTATAAGCTTTTCCTTGTTATACATTTTCTTTGTCCGAGGAATTTAATTAGTCCAACAGACTTTAACACCTATGGCCATATTGTTTTTATATTACATATTACATTTAATTTTTATTTAAAATTTACAATTCATTTTTTCACATTTATGTTTTACATTTTATTTTAATTTATCACAATAGTTTTTAAAAGAGAGAAAAGACGCATTTATTTATGCATCCCCTTCCCCTCTCCCACAATAAATAGAAATAACTTTCAAGCATTTGACTTACTCGTTTTTTGTTTTTTTTTAAAGAGAGAAAGAGATGAATTTTTTATGCACCCCCTCCCCTTCTCTTACTATTACAAAAATCCAAAGTAATTTCGACATTTGAATTTCAACTTTTTTCTTTTCCTTCTTTTTTTTAAAAATTTAGTAGCTATCCATTTCACATTTATTACTTTCTAATAGCTAATTTATCTAATTTTATTAATAAATATATACGTGTGATGATGACTTTACGTGGCTGTCACATTACACTCCGCCCACTTTTGAGAATTAAAATCGGGTCGAATCTAGTCTGAGATGAGAGCATATTTTAATTCTTTGCTTTCAACCCTTACTTCTGCTTTTATTACATACTTTTCCACTCTATCATGATGAGTGATGATGATGATGAGGATGACTGCAGAGAGACAGCTAGATAAAACTACTCCATTCATTCCGATCGATTTTGGTTGATCAACCAATTTAATCTCTATGCATAAGAGACCATGGCATAACTTAACTCTCCCAAAAACATAAAAGGGTTTAAAGCGTGTGAACAGCAGGATATTTCTACTGTCTGTTCATCTTGTGCAAACAACAAATTCTTATTTATTTATTTTATTTATTTCAAGACACTAATTCTTATTATATAGAGACACTAATTCTTACTATATAATGAGTCCAGGATTCTTACTGGTGCTTCATTTAATGGGTTTAACCACCGAGAGCCATGTGACTCTACAGTTAGCGAAGAGACGGCTGAATCAAGCTCAAAATATGACCCAAACATAATGCACACACACACATATATGCCTCAATCTGCAACCTCATACACCTACTAGAGATATCTGCCATTTACGTATTATCACTATTGTTCATTTATTTTATTTTTATTAATTATTAACTGGCTCTTTAATGAGTCTAATTGATTCTATTTCTAATTTTACTTTTATTTATTTGTTAATTATATCTGCATTTATAATTGACAGATTGTTATACGAATAACTTATTTATAGATTTCTTATCCTTTTTTTTTGTTATTACTTTTATTTACATTTGTCTTGCTGTGCTTGACTGCACATAAACACACATTAAGTTTATAATTTATTTCATTCCATGAACATTACTTTTTTTTGTTTATTATAGTAACTTTAATTATTTGTCGTGAGACGATTTGCCTAACCTGTCATATGTTTTTAAAAATAATTAACTTTTTTTCTTGTGATCCCATGACATTATTGTTTGATCGAACTGACATTTCCATCTGTTTATTTTCTTTAAGCTTAGTTTTTATCTGGAGGCTTTACTATCCCTCCTTATCAGCCTTAGCAATCGAGCGTTATATGTCCCCTTTTCCTCCATTTCTTGTGCTACTATGAAAGAATTATTCCCATACCTTCGTCTGATTACATAAGGGCCATCATAGATAGGTTGAAAATTTTTATACATATGTTTCTTGGGATGGCTCATAGGCTGCACCCTTCCCATGACCTCGTCTCCTATCTTAAATATGGTTTTTGCTGCTCCCTGTCTCTGACGTCTTAAATTTCCCATCTTTTTTAACTGGCTGAGTGCTTGCTCTGCATCCTTCCTTCTATTTATCAATTTTGTTCCCACTGGTAGTCTGGTCTCAAAAGGGCATGAGATTTTCTCCCATAATGCAAGCGAACAGGTTCAAACCCTGTGGATTAGTTTTTGACCAATTTATCATATTTACTATTTGTGGGATTTCCTTTACCATTCATCGATGGTCATCATGGATATATAGATGTGGAATAATCTCCCCAATTCTCTCATAATTCATTCACATGGACTAGACTGAGGGTTACAGATTGACGTCAGTATGTGTTTTATCCCATGTCTGTGAATCCAATCCTTCCATTCATTTCATATGAATGGCGTTCCATGATCCGATAGAATTTTCTCAGAAATTCCCACAGCTCTGAAGTGCTGTTGCTCTAAAACCCTAATGGTTTGTTTTACATTAGCCTGAGTTACTGGATATGCCACCACTAGCTTCGAGTATATGTCATATGTGACAAGCAAGTCAATTTCTATTAAACTATTGGGTCTCTGGGCATAGATTGGTTATAATGGCCCTATCCCTGATGTGTTAGGTGGCTTCGTTTTTCCGTACACAGCACACGTGCCGATGATGTTTGTAATATTAGCATACATTTGTGGCCAGTAGAACCAATGGCTGAGCCATCCTTCCACCTTCATCACTTCATAATGGCCATATGTATTATGTATGTGTTAAATCACTCATTTTCTCATGATGACCAGTAGGATAATACACATTTGTTTCTTCCTCCTAAACACATGCTGAAGGACTCCTCCTTTTAAGCAGAAGTGCTTCCTGTCCTTCCATAATAGATTCTTCTTCATGTCAGTCATAGGCTGTTGTTGTAAATAGTTTATTATCTGCTTGCACTTGTTGTCCCTTCCTTGATGCTCTTTTTAATTTCTGCAAATCATCTTCTATTGTTCCTTCTCCGCCCATTTCCGCCATTGCTATATATACTCCATCATAGCTTAAGTGTTGCCCTTCTGCCACCAGATATTGGCTTAGAGTATCTGCTACAATTTTCTCTTTCCCACAGCAGTACACTACTTTATAGTTAACTTTATGCAGGAACAAACTCCACCTTATTAGCATGCTATTTGTCAAAAAACTGTGGTTAAGAAACTCGAGGCTCTTATGATCAGTCATCACCACTACTTCAGAACCTATCAAATATTGCCAAAATTTCTTAAACACCCACACAACTGCCAGCACTTCCTTCTGAGTCATAGTATAATTCACTTCCGGTCTTTTCAGTAAACGACTAATGAAGCAAAGGATCCTGTGTTGCCCTTTTTCTAGTATTTGAAACAATGTGGCCCCCAGTCCAAAACTGCTTCTATCCATCTGTACGAAGAATGGTCTATTGAAATCAAGATATGACAGCATAACTTCCCCTAAGAATCCCTCCACTCTTTGGAAACTATGCTCATGCTGTTTACCCCACATCCATGCTTATTCCTTTCTTAATAATTGTAGTAATGGCTCCATGTCTAGTGAAAAGCCCCTATAGAACTTATTGTAAAATGTACACAGCCCCAGGAATGATTTAACATGTTTTTTATTTTGAGGTGTAGGAAACTTCTGAATTGCTTGAATTTTTTCAGGGTTAGGTAGTATTCCCCTCTCGCTGATGATATGGCCTAGAAATTTGACCTCTGTAGCCATCATGTGGCTTTTATTCAAATTGATTCTGATACCTTTTCTTTTGCACTCATCTAATAACCAGTCTAAATGCTCAAAAATGTTCCTCTATACTTTCTGACACAACAACAATATCGTCCACATATATCACAACAAAATTTTTAACCTCTTCTGACAGCACTTGATGTAGACACTGCACTAGCTCCGCCCCACTATTTTTTAACCCAAATGGAGTTCTATTAAAGTTATACGGTCATCCATTATACCTAAATGCCATATTTCCTGTCCCTTGGATGCAACTTAATTTGCCAATAACTGGACATCAAGTTGAAAGTTGAAAATATTTTTTTATTTTTAAATCTTGTTAACAATTCATTCATAGGTGGCGGAGCATTTGTATCAGGAATGGTTATTCTGTTCAACTGTCTAGTATCCAAACATAACCGAATATCCATCCTTTTTCTTTAATGTTATGATGGGGTTCTTATATTGGGATGAGCATTTAGATATGATTCCCCATGTCAGCATTTTGTCTATTTGCTTTTCCACCTCACATCTATATTGATAGGGTATGGGATACGCATGAGCTCGATAAGGCTGATCTTCCATGAACCTTATTCTGTGTTCATACCGTCGGATCTCTCCAGGAATCTTTGAGACAACCACCTCCTGGCAGTTAATAATTTCTTCAGCCTATCTCTTTGTCTATCACTTATAACTTTCGATTCATCTATCACTTTCAGCATTTCTATCTCCATCGAGGTGATTTGTATATAATCCATTTTATCAGTTTGTTCCCTTAAATCCATTATAAATGGAGTTGTTACATTCCCATCTCTGCCCAACTATGTTTAAAATCCAACACACACTCATTTTTATGCATAAAGTCCAATCCTAGTATAACTTCATGGATTAATCCTTCTAAAATCAACAATACATGATCATATTCTCTATTAGGTATGTAAAATGTCACCATACCTGTTTTGATGCCAGTTTAACTCTCTTCCCATTAGCCATTATGACATGTGTTATTTTCCAAAAGTAGGGTTTTAATCCCTGGGTTGACACAACTTACTTTATCAAACATCTCCTGTGACATAACAGATATCTGACTCCCCGAGTGTAATAGTGCAGTAGTCCCAATTTCTCCTACTCTTACTTTTATCTTTGTACAGATCTGCAGTGCCATCATAGGCATATTCTCTTCCCTATTATGTATTAAATTTGCTAACTGTATATGACCAGCTTCCACATCTTTGTCTCCTCTTGTACTATTATCTAAAGTTATTAAAATCTCAGCCATCTGTTCTACCATTTGCTTGTCAATCATCATTTGTTCTATCTCAGTGGGCAAGTCTCATCTAAATAGCCACATGATTTGCTGCTCTGTCAATGGGCGTATAGTGAGCGCTCTCGATTTTGCTACCTGTCTGCGAAAAACGTGGAGTGATTCCCCCAGCTGCCATTTAATTTGTGCTATTTGAAACTTAAAATTTTCCTGAAGCTCCTCCCCCCAGTAGACTGCTAACATTGAGTGCTTATATTCCTCGAATGTCTGTATGTGACTGCAAGCTATGGCAATTCTTGCCTCCTCACTTAATCCATTCAAGTTGCAATACCACTCCACACTCTCCAAATGCTCATTCAGTATTTCTCCCTCCTTTCCTGAGAGTGTTTTCACTCTTAAAAACTGACTGGCTGCCTCTGTTTTACATATATCTGCCCATGTTTGCATGTTTTCCTGTTCCTCCTTTCTTTCTTTCTTTCTTTCTTTATTTCCTTCCCTTGCTCCTCTGTAAGCCTGTCTACCTCTTGACACAATGTTTGTAGCTTATCCTTCACATATTCCATCTCATCATTTACTTTCAACTCAATGCCATGTTTAACTTTATCTCATTCTCCCAGAAGGTGCTGCTCTATTTTATCCATTAATTCCTCCTGGTGATCCAACCTTTCATTCGTGACCTTCACTTGATATGAGGTTTGTTCACATTTTTTATTTACTTGTTCAAGCTTTTGGCTAAAATTCTTACTTAGTCGTTCGTCCAACTGTTCTATCTTCCTACTATTTCTTTCATCTCTTTACCTCATTTTAATAACCAACCATTGCTGGCCTTCCATTATTTTTGTAAGCATATCCATTACAATGCAACTTTTTATTTTATTTTTATTATCAATCTTTGTCTCCATTCTCTTTCTAATTTTTATATCTCCTTCACTAGCTACTTCTCCGAATGGTTCCATTTGTTCTTCTGAGGTTTTTTCTATTTCCCCCACTAGAGTGTCCATTTTTGTTTTTGATCTCATGTGCATCAAATCTATTTAACACACACACACTAATCACTATTATTTTATTCGACATCTTTATTATTCTAACTCTCTCCTTATAGGATTATCTTACTTTACTGACTTTATATTTCACTGACACTAGGTATGTTTGTTTGACTTTCCCAGTCCCACTCACTAATTCTCACTTACCCACGCTTGCCTTCAAGACCCCTCCACAACTGTCTCCAATTTACAACCTAACTTCCCAAATTATATCACATTCTCTTTCTCTTCTTTTACCCTCTATTATTTTATTTTATTTCTTGCTTTTGTCTAACACCAAGCTATTTTTTTATTTGTTTATTAATTATTGCATAAACTATTAATTTTATTATACTCGAATTCAAATGGGCTGAACTTATAAATGAAAATGTCCCAAACTGGCCCCCAATTATAATGGAAATACTTTCAATTATATTTTAGACTTATTTATTATACTTTTTTTTTCACAACTTTGATTTTTCCTTTCATTTATTTATTTATTATACATTTTATTTTAACAGCATTTGCTTATTCTTATTTCTTATTTGTTTACTATCAGTTTTGCTAACCAAAATATCCCGGCTTAGCCTCCAACTGTAATGGATATTGTATATTTATTTATTTAACCAACACCATTACAATGCAAGCAGAGAGCTTATACAGATACAAATTTAACTTTATATCTATATCCTTGACCGAACCCCAAGG
Organism: Epiperipatus broadwayi; assembly: GCA_028023455.1. Classification (NCBI taxonomy): domain Eukaryota; kingdom Metazoa; phylum Onychophora; class Udeonychophora; order Euonychophora; family Peripatidae; genus Epiperipatus; species Epiperipatus broadwayi. Next base: position 182,348 of record JAQFVV010000238.1, on the reverse strand, counting down.
CAATACGTACATATTATCTTAGAGTTATTTTTCCTGGTCAAGAACTTTAGGCTGCTGAACAAAGCAAACTATTTCAAGAAATTTAACGAATGTCCAGCGCTTGCTATTTATTTTTTTTTATAATTGGGACAATTCTCACGAACAATCATCACACGAATACCTTTTAAAAACAGCATTACTGTTTAATCACTAAATTATAGTTCTCCCTCCTGTCGTAGCTTGGTGATAGGAGAATAAAGCAAATATATGCAATTTTTAGAATAAATATGTTTAATAACACTCACTTTTATATAAAAAATATATGATAACAATAATAAAAAAACACACACTTATATAAAATATGTGGCTATAATAAACATAGTAAAACAGATCAAATATAAAAGTTAATTTGAAGTTCTATTGGATAGAGTTCTAAATTTATCAAAATTGTTCCTTGTTTATTTATTTACGACATTAAAAATTAAATGCATGCATGCTTTTACCTAGGTTTTTGTTGTAGTTGTTTCCATAGATATTTCTTTTGAGAGCTCTTTACCGTCCAGTGGGAGATCATCCCTTTTTTTGTAGAGATGGTATGTCCTTCACTGTCAGCTGGATTGATTTTCTCTTTCAGTTTGTGGGATTATTTCTCATTCTAGTTTTTTTTACTTCTTGTTGATTATTTAGGTAGATTTTTAAGTTGTCAGTCAGAGAAGCGGCAGTCTCTCTAGCAGGTCAGGCATAGATCTTACATTGTGTGTCAGTGGTGAGATGGATTGAATATGAACCCATGTCCCTTTAACACCACTAGCCACACACTTCTTTCATTTTCTTTGAGCTGTTGCTTTCTCAAAATCTCTACTAGGAATGCCGAGATAATCTGTAATTCTTTTACTGTCCTTCTTTTGTTCACTCTTTTGTAAATTTTTAATTAAGATTTAGATTTCCAACCAATTCTTATCATCATGTTTCTTTATTTAATTAGTTGCTGGAATGTTGGTTTTAATTAATTTAGCTGTAATTATAAGCTTTTCCTTGTTATACATTTTTTTGTCTGAGGAATTTAATTAGTCCAACAGACTTTAACACCTATGGCCATATTGTTTTTATATTACATATTACATTTAATTTTTATTTAAAGTTTACAATTCATTTTTTCACATTTAGTTTTACATTTTAATTTATTACAATAGTTTTTAAAAGAGAGAAAAGACGCATTGCTTTATGCATCCCCTTCCTCTCTCCCACAATAAATAGAAATAAATTTCAAGCATTTGACTTACTCGTTTTTTGCTTTTCTTTAAAAGAGAGACAGAGACGCATTGCTGTATGCATCCCCTCTCCTTCTCTTACTATTACAAAAATCCAAAGTAATTTCGACATTTGAATTTCAACTTTTTTCTTTTCCTTTTTTTTTTTTAAATTATTAGCTAATCCATCTCACCTTTATTACTTTCTAGTAGCTAATTTATCTAATTTTATTAATAAATATATACGTGTGATGACGACTTTACGTGGCTGTCACAATATATATATATGTGATGGAAAAAATAAAGTTTTTTGAAAGAAAAAAGGAAAGTGTATATAATTCTTGATTGGATTTAGTGGAAAAGAAAAGAACATTATATTTTAAATAAATTTACATTTGAGAAATTTATGTTTAGTTTTTTTTTAAAAAAAAAAAATCTAATAAGTTTGTGAATTTCACTGTTTTTATTATTTGTTTGTTTATCTTTTTTATTTGCATTCTTTGGGTAGTATATAATTGAAGTCATGTATTGAGATGGTTACGTGTCTCTCATGGCCTACAACATAGTATATATATATAAATTTAAAGGAAAAGTAGAAATAAACACATGCAAAAATTATTGTACATATTTTTATATTATACTTGAATAACAGTTAAGGATTAAATAACTTTTGAATTAAAAAAAAATATTATAATCATTTAAAAAGATCTAATTAATATTTTATTAATTCTGATTTTGAAATTAAAACAAATATGTTTTATGTTACAATAGATATACTGGTAATTATAAAATGTCACTATCTACTATGATTACGATTTTTTGTAATTAAAGCTTGTATAAAAGATTTTGATAAAATTCTACAAAGTTGATTTTCAAAGGATTAAGATAGATTGAAAAGATTCATTAACTTTTTTCAATCAAGATAAAAAAAAACTTATTTATAATTAGTGTATTTTTTTTTTTACCCTGACTATAAAAATATTAAAAAAGAAAGTTAGGGGAGTTTTTTTTTTAGTTTTACAGATGATTACAACAAGAATTACCATGAACTGATAACTGAAGGCAGGAGACTGCAAGTCCAGCTGCTGCTACTAATTCATTATGGCAGAGTTTGGATTCACATGAAAGCAAAATCCAGCTTTTCTGTGTTCCCTCTAGTCCATATATGTGTGTGTAGTAGACATAATAGAGACTGATGATGACAAGAAGACAGTCTACTTCTTAGAAAAGATGAGCTTACCCAGAGATTCCACCAGCTTGCTGAATAATATATATATATATATATATATATTGTAAGGTGATGTCCAATCCTTATTAAAAAAAAATAACAATTTGGAGACATATACACATATATATACCACAAACATAACCATACATTCATGAAGGAATGAACACATTTTTTTTTATTAAATGTAAAATAAAATATATACATATACACATATATATACATGAATGTAGATTTTAAATCATGACGTGACAAAATAAAAAAAAGAATATTTAACATTAAATTCTAGTAACCACGTTTCTTTTGTTTAAAAGAGGAAAAAAAGAGTAAACCTTTGTTGATTTTGGGAACGTGAAAAAAAATATCTAAGCAACAGATTTTTTTTTTTTTTTTTAAGTTGTTGTTGGTTTTGCTTGTTCAACTGAAATGCACGAAAGTAAAGTTGTAAAGAATATTTTAATTAATATATTAGTTATTAGGATTTCCATTCTTTATTAATATTAAACTATTTAATATTTGGAATTTTATTATTGATAATTGTAAAATGTTTTAAAAAGAAAAAAAAACTATTTAATCGATGAACTTTCGTTCGTTCAAATAAATGCTAAGAGCATCATAGTTATTTAACATTGTTAAAAAAATATAATTGCAATCAAATGTTTCTGGGATAAAATAAAATCAACTAATGATGAAATAGAACTTTATTAACATTACTTTAAAAGTAAAATCTTTATCATACGTTTCATACATATATAAATAAAACTGCATAGAGATAGCGTTCGTCTTATTATATAACGTAAGCTTTAAAAAAAGGATTCATATTTAATAATTTATATTGTGTAAATAAAATCTAAAAATGCACTTTTGCTAATTGAGTGTCAGGGGATTTTTCTATCCTCTTGGTGTCGTTGACGTGTGATGGAGGATCGTATTTATTGGTATATATATATATATTTTGTTTAAATCAACGTGGAAAAATCTTGTTATGAATGGAAATGCATGGTTTTAAAATCAAACGCCGAGGAATTCAATTTCGTCATGGGAATTGTAATGCTTAAAACGTCAACATGATTTAATATACATGAAGGAAAGAAAGACATTATCTGCTAAGAATCCCGAAGCTGCTCTTAAAAATTTAATGTGCTATTGTTTTAAGGAATTCCAAAATTTCATTATATTTTATGTTTCAAATTTTTTTTTTTTTTTAATGTATACTGAGAGTTGGGTTGTGAATTTTTCTCACTCTTTTATCCAAGTGTAGCAAACATTTTTTTAAAAAAAAAAAAAAACAAAAGAACCCATTTGTTTAGATTTTTATAGGGTGAGAGAGATGCACAACTCAAACTATACATCAATATATTATAAATGTTTTGTAAATAAAATATTATCATAATGGAAGGTTTAAAACTGGACAATGACTGAAACAAAAAGGTAAGATTTTAAATATTTACATTTATTAAATAATTAATACGATAAAATCAAACTAATTAATAATTAAATATATATAATATTTTCTTAACTATACAAAACACAAATTAGCAATTCATGGACATAACTTTGAGGTATATTTAAAGGACGTAAACAGAATGATAATCATACATTAATAATATAATTTTATATTCAAAATAATTAATACGTTATTGTAAATTATGCACTAAATTTTATAATTCTTATTTCAGCCCATATTTTAATATTTGAATTACAGCTAGTCATATTGTTGAAAGGATAAATTAATGTTTTATAATAATCATGTATATATTCGGTTGATTTATAAATATTATAACTATAAGCATGATCTGTTAATAAATATTTATTGTTTGAAGTTAAAACCTTTGTTTCTCTGGTCTCTAGATTGTCAAGCATCATTCATACTTCACTCACCAGTATAGCTATTATACCTGCATACAGATTTTAATTTATTATTAGCAATAGCCATTAAGGATCTATATAGAGGTCACATTATTGCCATCCTATTTAATTCCATCCTTGAGCAGAGTTAAAGGCTAATATATACACTGAGTTAGAACTCCGAGTAGTAATAGGACCTATAAGTAGAGAAGGCTCTGGGTGTACTATCCTAAAGGGTTTTACGGTCCGTTACAATATATATATATATATATATATTGTTTTATCTCTATGCAGAGGGGCACAGTTAGAGATATTGTATCATACATATAAAGTACAGCGAAGGAGTAGTGTTATATATAATAAAAAATGATAGTATTTTAAATAATTTCTTGAAATGATATTTAGTACTTCTAATTAACAAATTTTAAAAGTAAATGACTTTGTCACCTAAAAATAAAACAAGTAAATAATTTTTGCTTGAATTAAAAATCTAAAATAAAAACAAATGATTGATTCATAGTCATTTCTATTTTGAAAAAAGAAAACTGGAAAAATCTTTCTAGATTAGAAAGGATTTTCTGGAGTATTTTTAAAGAGACTTTATAATTAATCCAGATTAACCTATCAAAGATGTGATATCAATTTTTTTAAAAAAATGAAAACTTGTATGAAGGTCTGTCAAATAATCAATTTTTTTTTTGAAAAGTAAAAAGTATTTTTTATCATTATATAAAAATGAATTAATGACTTTAATTCATATCATATATTTTTTATATATACACATATCATGTGTGCATTTATGCATCATTAAAAGGTAATAACTTTATTATTATTATTATTATTATTATTATTATTATTATTATTATTATTATTATTATTATTATTATTATTATTATTATTATTATTATTATTATTATTATTATTATTATTATTATTATTATTATTATTATTATTATTATTATTATTATTATTATTATTATTATTATTATTATTATTATTATTATTATTATTATTATTATTATTATATGACAAGTCTCATATGTTACAGCATGTCTCTGTGCTTATATAGATGTGTGTCAGATAGACACATATATGTTAAAATTAATCATATATTTTTTTTTCATTATTATATGACAGTCCAAATATATTAATAAATTATTTTACTGCATGTCTGTCTACTTATATATAAGGGTGTTTTACGTAAACCTATTGAGGTATGTGTAAATCACAAATGTGATAGCTAATTGTATATTACTCAAAATAAGAATGCTGAATTTATATTTATGGCATACTCAGCAGACTTTAATTTCATTTTAATCATTATTAATAAATTGATATTTCATTGTTAAAATAATTCCAGTGAATTTACTCAATCCTGAATACATTTAAAATGTTATAAATTATTATGTATTAAGATTATATCTCCTGGTCACAGTAATAGTTATAGAGCTTTTATTCTCAGAGCTAGATTCATGCATAATGGTCTTTGATATAAATGGGGCTGATATTTAGTATTTATGGACATCCAGTTGATGATGCATTACATTGTATTCAGTTTAGTATTTATTAGAAATTAAATTTATAGTCAGGCATTGCATTAAAGGTACTAAGTGGCCTAAACATTGATGATGATCAGTATGTTTTAGTATATTGTTTTTATTATTATATATTCTGATGAATTAGCACTTAAGTTTGTGCATCCAAATTAATGTTTAAACAATCTGCCCCAAGCTGGTAAGGGCTAAATAATTAGCCTAGCCTAGTCTAAAGAAGACCCTTTTTAAATTTAGTCATAAAATTGGCCATTCACTTTATTGCTGATCATTCATGATGATGAATGATTGTATTAATAATATTACTTTTGAGTAATACTGTTAATTTATAGTTATTTAGTCTAAGGTCTGTGATGATCTTGCATGCTCTTCATATTCATACTCATTCTTTGTACATTTAAATTTTTATTTTGACTTGGGATTAATGATATTCTGTCATCCTAGGTTCACCCTAGAGATTCTATACCATTACATTATATATATTAATACAGCATATATCGTGGATTCTTTGCATATATATATATATATATATACATGCACTTATTTTGCAAATAGTAAGTGTGAAATATATATATATATATTGTACAAATCGTATTAAATCACCAAAACGTTTTTTATAATATGTTCTATTTGATTCTGTACATTGCCACATGATGGATATATATATAGTAATAAAAGTTTAATGACTTCTAAGAAAATTATTACTTTTTTACTTTAGGGAATGATCTTTCATCGTTTTATGATCCTGCAGGGTGAAAAGTCAATTACCTTAAGTTTACTATACTGTTTAATTATAGCCCATGATGGTGGTCAGATTGAAGCCAACATTAAGCACAAGTCTTAACATAAACCATAATCATATATTGGCTTATCATTATCTTTCCAAATATATATATATATATATGTCATATTATTATTACTATTTGTGGGATATTCTGTGTAGTGAAAAAGCTAAATGCTGATGTTTCAGTACAATATCAAGGTTTTGATATTGTACTGAAACGTCAACATTTAGCTTTTTCACTACATGGAATAACCATCATGAAAATATTCGAATTAATATATATAATAACCCCAGTGCATAATACTATACTGAAATAAATATACAACTATTAAACATTAAATCACCCCACATGGTTAAGGAATCCAGTACCTCCCTCTGTGAACTAATATATAAATGTATTAGAGTTAGTATTTCAAAATAGCCAGATCAGATCATACGAACTCCGATATATTTATATATTAGTTCACAGAGGGCGGTACTGGATCCTTAACCATGTGGGGTGATTTAATGTTTAATATATATATATATGTCATATTATTATTACTATTTGCGGGATATTCCGTGTAGTGAAAAATCTAAATGCTGATGTTTCAGTACAATATCAAGTACCTTTCTCAGAGCGTCCTCTTTCTCAAATCATAAGAATGCATGTGAGATTTAAAATCGTTTTTATCATTTTCTTTCTCCTCATATTTAAATTCTATTGGTTGAGAAGTTTTAAAATTTATTTTCTCTTCCAATAGTTTCTTCCAAATGTTAATTTTCTTTAACTCACACCTTTCATTTAGCTATAGAGATTTTTAAAAGGCCCAAGAGCATAAATGAAAGGTGTGAGTTAAAGAAAATTAACAACATTTGGAAGAAACTATTGGAAGAGAAAATAAATTTTAAAACTTCTCAACCAATAGAATTTAAATATGAGGTGAAAGAAAACGATAAAAATGATTTTAAATCTCACATGCATTCTTATGATTTGAGAAAGAGGACGCTCTGAGGAAGGTACTTGATATTGTACTGAAACGTCAGCATTTAGCTTTTTCACTACACGGAATATCCTGCAAATAGTAATAATGATATGGCATCTTTTATCCATGAAAACATTAGAATTAATATATATATATATATATATATATATATATATATATATATATATATATATATATATATATATATATATATATATTAACTCCTGAGATATAAATTATCCATCAGACCAGCTGTATGACTATATATTCCAAATATCAAACATAAATCAAATACTTTGCCGAATGTAAAGAAATTAATAAGAACAAAAATAGTAACTCATTAAAAAATAGAATTTAGTTTATTGTAATAACAATATATAAAATAAAAAATAACTCAATTGATCTTTGTATTTATAAATATATAAAAATAAAAAAATTATAAAACATTTCAATACTATCACAAAACAAAATTTTATAAAATTCTCTCAAAATCATGGTTTCGTCTATTAATAAAGAGATCTCCTCGAGGGAAATTCAACTAGTTACAAGAAGCATATATATATATATCCTACTTATAATTCATTTCAAAAGCCAAAAAGATATCGTCGTGAAATTGATAGTCTCAGATTCAAAAAGTTTTTCATCAGTCTTTCTTGGATTCTTATTTTTAATTCATTTTTTCCATAAAAGATAACACCTGCATTGTCATAAAATATTTTATGACATTTATTCAGTTTATGAATATATAAAGCTGAGTTATGATATCTATTTTTAATCTATTCTTACCGACTTTAATTTTTTTTATTAAAACTTGATGTACATATAAATTTTATAACAACTGCAAAGAATCTTACAACTATATTATTGTTATCAGCTGATTGTTTTGAATTATTTTATAATGAATTTAAATCACTGCCTTTATTCTAGCCACATTCATATTATCCAATAAATGACTATTCTTGTAAACTAATTTATAAATTGATGACGTAAATAGAAAGGAAATTTTACACTCACTAACAATCAAATTTTTTTTATTATGAAAACTATAAATATATTTTATTATATTTAATATTTTTAATAAATTTATGATTGCAACTTAAATCAATACATTCGGAAAGAAATTGTCTCTTCTGAATAGAAGCATTATTTTCAAAATTATGAAGTCTTCTATTCTTATGATAAAAAAATCAATAAAAAAATTTTTTTATGGATAAAAGATTGATCATGTATGTAGATTTTTAAAAAAATATGTAAATGGATAATGGATCAGCAAAATTAAGCAAGCATTTTATAATTTAATTTTATTTTACTTTTTTATTCTTCCATAACTTGGTTGATGTCTTGTATTCAATAGAAAACTAAGTAAATTCTATAATACATAAAAATGTATTTATATATAAATAGAATTAAGTTAACACAATTAGAATAATAACTAAAATTTAAATAATAAGCATTTTCACAGAATTAAATTTTATTGGTAATTACTAAACTTATAATATTTAAGAAGGCCAATTAATTGCAATGTTATTCCCAAGTTTTTTTCTTTATTTTCATTTGTTTTTTTGCGTTCCACATTATCCAGTAGTCTTTTTTTTTGAGGGGGGGGGGCATTTAGAATGTTTGATATATTATTTTAACTTCAAAAGATCTCCATTTGTTGATGTACATTAATTTGTATTTATCAACATAATTTTATAAAATCTCCACATATATTTGGTGATGTAGATGATCACGTAATTCCCATTCACATATAGGTCATATTTTGTCTTTGGAAACCAATAATTCCTAATTCATAAATAACCCCTTTCATTTAAAATTTTTAACAGGTACTAATTAAACATTACATTAGGCAATTCATCAAGAATCTTGCTGCATAACTTTAGCCACATTGTATAAAAGCAGGGCAAACACCTGATGGGTTCTGTACTCAATCATTTTAGATATACAACAACGCTGTAGACTAAAAATCATCTTTCTGCCTTATAACTGATCTTGTTGTATGAACTAATCTTTTTGGCCAAAAGATGGAAAAAATCTATTGTTGTATAAAACTGATATTTCTAAAATATAAAGAAACTCAACTGATGTCAAATTTATATAGTTATACAAATGAGCTATTTTGAGTTTAAAATGTTTTGAATTTCAAAATATTATGGTGAATACTTATAATGTTGTAAATTATGGTTGCTAAAGAAATAAATGCATTAATTCTAATTTTGAATCATAGTCTTGCCTCATGAAGGTGAAAATCAGAAACCAGTTAGGAGGTGGAAATTTTGTACATTATACTATATGATACCTATTAATTATTAAATTTTACAATAGATGATACTAGAGTAAGGAAGGAATAGAAAATATTAGGCATCTGTTAATTGAATGTAAATGTGTGAAATCAAAAAGGGCACATATAATGAAGTTATGGAAGAATAAATATGAAAACAGAGATTATACAGAAAGTGGATTATTGGTTTTTATGTTGGGGTTTGGAAAAGGATAAGGGGGAATTAGATATAAAAGCCATAGAGTTGACAAAGATTATGTTGTGGAAATGGTATGGAGCAGAATATGGAAAAACTTAGAGTAGGGAATGTAAAATAAAGTAGCTATTGGGTTTCTCTGGGCATAATTGCTGAGAGATTCTTGACTTCATTTAGGGAGAAGTTACAGTACATCACATCACTATTTGGAAACAAACTATTACTATTCACCCTTTTTTTGTCAGTAATTGTTGCCCATCTTTAGTTCCAGATGTAGACTTTTATTTTTATTACAGACCAAATGTATTTTTTTTCTTATTTATATATGCATGGATGGATTTTCTATTCAATATTTCAAATCTTTTCACTCATGGGCAATCGTTTGCATGATTGTTTTAAGCCAAAACATTATTCTTACACATTCAAAGATCCAGTTGCAGGCATTAGTAAAATAATAATTTCTAGCATGCATATAAGCCATGTCATCGAACTTTCCATAATCCAGGAAATATAATAACAGTTTACACTATAGACATTGCGTTTTTTTTATTTTAGATATAGACTTAAATATTTAATAAATTATATTTATTATTTATACTTTGATAAGTCATAATTTTGTCTTAAATTGTAGGCATAATTTGTAGGTTTGTCATTTATATGGCATTTTTCACTGCAGATAGACTTACCATCTGTTAATACATTTTAATGGATTTTAATTAATAGTAATTAGTGCAATATTTTGTTTATTACATTGCAATAGGGAAATCTACATTGTTTCTTCTTCTGTTTATGAACTTTCATCTTAATTGCTATAAAAATAATTAATTATTATAAACTAAAGTTAAAAACCTTTTTACAATACACCATTACAGGAATGAATTTTATATGTTTATTGACATGCATGTGCGCATGCGTAAAAGTTACTCATATTACAAATTAAAATTTTTCTTTAAATTGTTTTAAATAATAAAAAAGTTAAAATCTGTATGAGCCTCTAAGCGTTCATTTTTCATAAATTATTGATAAGAATAAATATATAAATGTTCTTTTGTTAATAACATATTATATATTTAGTTCGATTTTAAAAAATGTAAATTATTAAAGATTGTTTTTAAAATCAGGTTTAATCTTTTTCAATTTAAATCTAAGTTCAAATGCATACAGCGATCATAAGCTTATTATTTTTTTTAAAGTGTCATAGCATCGGCCGGGACGTGAGTTCGCAACCCGGGCAAATGCCTACAAGTGCAAGGCAGTCGCGCTGACCTCTCGACTACCAATGCAAGACATTTTTTTTAATTGCTGTCAAATCCTTTATTTCAATCTATTTAAAGTAGTGTTTCTACTATTCATCATCATCATCAAACATTATCAATACACTGCACGATGAAGGTCTTTCCAAGTTCAATCCATCTCCTATCTTTAGCATCTCTTCTCTACATCATCCCTGCAGACTTTCTTATTTCATCCATCCATCTCACATGTGGTCACTTTCTGTGTCATTTACAATCTCTTAAAACCCAGTTCAATATTTCAATTGTCCACTTATTATCATCTCTTCTAGCATTATGTTCAGTCCAAATCCACTTCAGTCTTTTAATTTTTACAATGTTTATTCTCTTAGCCATATATTGCATATTCGATCTCTTCTTGTTACTTCCAACATGCATTTGAGTGATTTGAAGTCTCTGTATTCCTCTTCTGTTAAGTGTTCATGTCTCACTTTTATAAGTAGGAACTGGTAAAACACATTTATTAAAAGCCTTCCTTTTTAAACACATAGACTAATGTCCTTTTAGTATAAAGTTATTTCTACTAAAAGCATTCTGACCAAGTTTAATTCTATGATTCATTTCATCTATTATGACTCCATCTTTATTAATAATCAGACCAAAGTATATGTAACTGTTAACTTCTTCTAACTCATCATAATCAATCTTTATTTTCATATTTTGAGAAAATCCATTAAACATTATTGTAGTCTTTTTAACATTTATCTCTAGTCCCACTTTCCTACTTTCATCTGATAAGTCCTGCAACACTTCCTGTAGCTCTAAAGCATTATTTGAAAATCCAACTAGATTATCTGCAAAATCTAAATTCCGTAAATAATCTTCACTTACTTTCACTTCTTTAGCTTTCCATTTTAATCCACAAAAAACTTCTTGCAACATGGCTGTAAAAAGTTTTGGAGATATGGAGTCACCCTATCTTATACACTTCTCAATGTTTACTTTCTCAGTATCATTATGTAATCTAATAGTTGCTGTTGTGTTTTTATAAATGTTCTTTAAAATATCACAATATCCAGGATCTATACCTTGATGATCAATGCTTTAATCACTGAAGAAATGCTTATAGAATCAAATGCTTTTTCATAATCTACAAATCCAAAGCATAATGGCAATGCATATCCATTTTTCCTTTTTATAACTTCTCTCAATACCTGTATATGATCTACTGTACTAAAACCATTTTTAAAACCAGCTTGTTCACTTGCATGGTGGAAATCCAGTGTTCTCTGTAGAAGAGTTGTAATTATCTTGGTAAAAATTTTGTATAAAACTGATAAAAGTCTGACAGGTCTATAATTTCTAATACCTTTTTATCACCTTTTTTAAATATTAATATCAATATTGCATTTTTCCAATTATCCGATACATCTTTATCATTTAGACATTTGGTATATAACTTTGCTACAAAAAAATCTATTTCTTCACCTGCTTTCTTTAATATATCAATTATAATTCCATCATTACCTGGAGCCTTTTCTTTCTTCATACATTTATATGTATGTGTCACTTCTTCATTTAAAATTCTGGGCATTTTGAAGATATAATAGATATAGGAGGTACTTGTTCTTTATTACTACATAATTCTTGATAAAAGTATCTGTCCATTTCATGATGTCATCTCTCTTTTTAATAATAATTCCATCTTTTTTCTTATTGCAGATATAATTTTTCTACTAATACCAAAATGTTGTTTTACACTCTCAAGTCTTTTATTCTCTTCTACAGATTTCCTTGCTAGTTCACAATTATACTTTCTTATATCAATTTAAACTCTTTTCTGCAACATTTTACAAAATTTGAGATATTCAATTCTTTTTAATGCATCATTTTTGTATATCTTCATATTCCTTTTTTTCTTCATAAATTCTCTAGTTTCAGTAGAAATTTTATTGATCCATTGGCCTTTTTTTACCAGCTATCTTTGTTGCAGTTTTTAAAAATGTATCAGTTATTTTTATATTAATTTCATTCAAATCTGAATCATGTTCAAAATCTAATAATACTTGAAACCGATTTCTAAGTTCTAATTTAAATTCATTAGAATGTTTCTGAAGATTAGGAATATCAATTGTAAATATTATTTTTCTTAATAATTTTTTTCTCTCTAGTTTTATATTAACGTATATCTTACATCTTACTAATCAATGATCACTTCCTGTGTTAAATTTATTATGAACATTATAATCTTAAAATATGTATTTTCTGTTAGTCAAAATATAATCTAATTCTGCTTTGCATTCATTTGGATGCTTCCATGTCCATTCCCTTTTAACATTTTCCTCAAAAAAAGAATTCATAATATAAACTTTTTCTTTTTCTGCAAACTCCACAAGTCATGTCCTCTCCCATTTCTATTAATATAACCAAAATTACCTACAGCACTTTCATCTTTCATTTGTTTACCAATTCTAGCATTAAAGTCTCCCATAACAATTTTAAAATTTTGGTTACTCTGATTAAAAGCCTTTTGTACATCCATATAAAATTTTTCTACTACTTCATCACTATGAGAATGTATTTGGGGCATAAACCTGAATTATCCGCATTTGGTATCTGCTATTAAGTTGTATAACTAATCTTGCCACTCTGTCTCATACACCATCAATCTCCACAATGCTGTTCATCAACTTTTTATTTATAATGAATACTACTCCACTTGTATTTCCAATATTTGTACCTTTATAATAGAGTACATGTCCACTTTTTAAATCAATTGTCTTTTTCACCTTTTCTTCTAACTTCACAAAGTCCAATAATGTCCCATTTAATATGACAGTTCTTCTTCTAATTCTTGAAATATTCCTTCACTTGAAAGTGATCTGCAGTTGTAAGTAGCTAAATAAAAAGTCATCATCAAATGGCAACTTTGGTTCACAATCAGAGGATTCTAAGCACCCTCTGCCTTTGGCCACCAACCACTGCCTTGGTTGTTGACATTACAGCCTCCTTGGAATAAGAGCCATGATTTATTTTTGTCTGTCATAATTGTACACACACACACACACACACACATATATATATATATATATTGGAAAAATATTTATCATTTACACAAACATTCATTCTGCCTTATCAGGCAACTGAAAAGAAAGACCGTAGTGTTTCTTAATATTAAACTCAGAGGTAAAAAGCCAATAACCTCACCACACTGGCTCATTCATGTTGGTGTGCAACCCATCCATGTTCCTATACTCTATGAATAATCAGATAGTAATAACAGCTGCAGTCACAAGCACGTATGGAGTGGACATTAAAATTTTGCCCTGCTCAGTTCCTTTAAGGCCTTCAGCAGAATCAAAGGGTCTCCTTACAGTTAATAGCTAACTCCTTTCTGCAGCCAGGAATAATATATACTTATATAAATCTTGATTTTACATCTCAGTACTATGAATATTTATAGCATCTTAGATAGTAGGCCAAATATAATATATTTCAGTAATCACATATCTTTATAAAATCCAATAATGATTAGTATTTATGGATCTATGTTGCATATTGAATGCTAACATAAATAGAATATATGTGATAAAATAATTTAAAATAAATATATATGCATTTTAATTTTTAATTATGAAGAAGTTTGCTAGCTAATCAAACATTAAGACAAAATATTAAAAAGAAAACGCACAACAAAAGTTATTCTATTTATATTCAATATTATTTACTAAGTACAGAGATCATACATAATTAAAGAAACAGGATTTCAGCCTTGAATGTAGGCACTGTACTGATTTTATAATAACTGAACAATCCCATGTTAATTATTGAGAATACTCCCAAACTCAAACCCAAGATAGAGATTTTTTTAAAAGATAAGAGTGACCATCTTATCTTTATATAAGCCAATATAAAGCATCTTAGGAGTGTGAAGATATATGAAAGAAAATAATGCATATAAAAGTAAAGAAATATCAACATGCTCTTAAACTAAGATGCTTTAGATTGGCCTATATAATTAGAATGTAGGTTTAAAGATAAGATGGCTGCTGTTATTTTTAAAAAAAGGCTCTATCTTGCATTTGAGTTTGAGAGTATCCTCAAAATTCACCATTGAGCTATTATAAACTTAATACATATATATTAAAGGTGGAAATTCTTTCTCTTTATTTATATTCATAAAGAATATTAAAATAATCAAATAAAGCATTTCTGAGAATTAACACATTTCCATTGTTCTATTTCATTCTTAATTTATTTTCTTATTTGTATCTTTTTTTTGATAACCATAAAAATTATTGACTATTATATCTTAATTCATAATTATGACTTGATATACATATATATATATACACACACATACATAACTTTATTGTAATAATTAGTAATATATCACTTAATTATAGTGGTTTCTTTAGTAATCACTTTATAAAACTAAAATTAAATGTACATATATGAGAACATTAAAAAAAGTAATTATTAATTATTATATTTAGAAAGATACAATTGCAATTAATTAGTGCATTAACAATTACTACAATGAAGTGTGTATATGCCAATAAGCAGTGCCACCCCATAGATAAAATGCACCTTTGTGCAAGATAAAATTTAGTGCCACCCCACCTCCATTCGATGAAATAAAGTTTATCAATTTTTCCGAATAATACTTTTGCAAGAAACATTTGAAAATATAATTTTTGACATTTAACATGTTTGAAAAATATCTTACATTTTTCATTTATTTGTTTTTATAAAATAATCCCAGAATATAAAACAACTGATAAAATAAAACAAATTAATGTTTAAAAAAATAATTTTTGAAACAATAATTAAATAATATCTTAAAACAAAAATATTTTTTTAGTAAATATGAAATTATTAATTTTTTTTTTTGCAAAAGTTTTCATATTATTTTTGGACAATTCTGCAAAAAGAGCAAGTACAGATAGGAAATATCTGCATATAAGATAATTTTTTTAATATCTTAGTTTTATTATTTTCAAAAAAACCATCACTACACATGCCCATAAAAGCCTTGTACTGCTTTTCTTGCCTTCTTGGACTAGCTATAATATTTTATAAGTAATTTTACAATTTATAAGTTACTTATCTGTTTATTAAAAATATTATGTACATCCAGAATATGATCCTTTGGAAGCTTCATCCTTCATAGCAAGGAGCAAAGAGAACATAGGCTGGGACCATTCAGTGAATATTTAAATTAACTTTAATTAGCATACAGTAATTTATTAAAAGCAGTTTTTATTTTTTTGAAAACCCATTGAAAATCTCTCATGCATAAACTTATTTATATTTTCTATTAACAAAATTGTATACCTTCAATAATAAAATATTTATACTATTATTTATTTTTTATGTGGTATCATTGCACTACTAATAATAATGATATATAGACTGATATTTTAAATTTGATATCTTTTATATTTTATTAGGACCACCAATCTAGATCAATTTTAAATAATACAGCAGATATAAATCTTACATCCCATTAACACTTTCTTGTTAAAAAGTTCTTTGTTTTAAAAATCCATTTAATATTTTTAATTCAAAACTTTTCGGACACAAAATTTGTTTATGTTTTGTAATAACAAAAATAGTTTCACTCATTTTCATTCAATAAAATATTTAGACACTATATTATATTTTTAATGCTTAGTAATAAGTCCTATTATATATATTATAATTTAGCCAGAATTTATTTAAGAAAAGAAATTTAATTTTTTTATATTTAAATTGGTTATTCAACACATTTTTAAAAGCAATTAAAATATCTTGTATTTTATTTTGTTTATTTATAGGTAATGTTGGATAACTATAAAAAGTCATACACTTTGTTTTGTTCTCCTAAATACATTTTTTAGACTGTCAATAGTGAAATTATATAGTAGCTTGCTTGAAATAATATCATTACCATGAAATTTGTTAAGAATTAAATATTTTGGTGTAAAGTAATATCTATTTAAAAATTATGTTTTTTTACTCATTCTGTTTTCTTTAGATTTGGACTGTGGTATGAATTATGGATCAATTACAATTTTTTAGCTTAAGAAAGCATCCAAAGAAAAGATGTTTATTAAAAGAAGTAAAAAAATAATATGGTATCTAAAAAAAAAGATAATATCATTATTAAAAATAAAATAAGCTATTTAGTAAAACATACAAAAAGATAATATTGCATAATAATAAAAAGAGAAAGATAGCATTATTAAAAAAAAAAAACTTAGCACAATATAGCTTTGGAATTGATCCCAAATTTCACCTTTCTGATGCTGCCTTTCTACAGTATTCTAAAGTGGAATATCATATTAAAACTGTAAAATATAAATGATAAAGATAATTTCATCATCACCCAGAATTATTCCCTAATTATGAGACAATATTTTTAAAATACATTTTATTTTTAAATAAATTATTAATAATAATAATATATTATTTTTTATATAAATTAGGATATTTAAGTAAAAACGATTGGATGATATAAACATTTTTATTTATATATAAATTTTATTAATTATAATGATAAAAGGGCATTGGCCTGTTCAGTTTTGTGCAGTGGTAGCGTCTATATGAAATATATTTCCAAAACTTGAGCAATTATCAAAATAAATTTAAGTAAAGAGATATTCCTCTTATATTTAAATAATAAATATTTATTATCAGAATGGGTTTCAAATAAAAAGTGATTTGGAAATCTAAACATTTACATTTAAGTTTTATTAATTGCCATGACAAAATGACATCATCCCGTTCTGATTAGAGTAATGATAAGGATGAATATGTAGTATATTTCAAGCTCATGTGAAATTTGAGGCATGGATAATTGTCACAAATAAGTTTAAATAATATTCCTCTTATATTTAAATAAAAATGTTTACTCTCACAAAGTATTTATAATGGTGAAATGATTTGAAAATGTAAGCATTTTTATTTACATATAAAGTTTATTAATTATCTTGGTGTCTTACTTTCTTCGTAATGAAGTGGTTTTGTTACTTGCACAACCTGCACACCCGCATGTGGCAGTCCTACCAACAAATTATATCACCATGATTATAAAATTGATATATCATATAATACGTACAAGTAATATAAATAATAGTTTAAAGAAATAGTTAAGATTAGGAGAGAATAAAATCTAATTTTCTCATATCTTTTTTTTTTTTAATTTTATGTGTATATGCATCTATAATTTTATATTTTTTAAAACAAGTCATTCCATCTGGGTTTTATATATATTTCGTTTTAAATTATGTTTGTTTATTCGTATTAATATTATTAGTATTATATTATACTTCGTGAAATAAATAGCTTAATAAATATTTTTCTTAAAATAAATATTACTACTTATTTTCAAAAGTTTTTTTCTTGAATTAATGAATATATTTAATTGTATATGTTAATTTATAATAATCTATTTTAAAATGTCTCTTTTTAAACCATCCATTTATTAGTATAAAGTCAACAAGTTGAAAACAACATTAACACCATCTTTTTTTTAAAGATTTAAAATTATGATAAATTGGAAAGTACATAATGAGTGACCTTTTCTTGAAAGTGATAAATGACAATTACATTTATCGAGGAAGTTCAAAGTTTACTAAATAAATATTTTTTTCGTCTTTTTTCCTCTAAATCATAAGTTCGTTATTTTACTTTTGCTTGAATAAATATTTGCCGTTGGCTAAATTCCTTTCTTTTTGCTAATCTGAAATAGTAAAGAAAAAAGCTGAAAGATTTACCAAAAAGAAATTAATGCATTTTTTTTGTACATATAAGAGTATGTGGGTGTGCTTTTATCTTTAGATATTTCTTACTTAATAATTTTATAAAAATGTCCATTATAGTCGTAATGTTACATTTTATAAGCATAACTGAATTAAATTTAGCTTGTATCTATAAAAAGGTGAAAGGCTTGAATTCCATTAGTTTCATGACAATTTCATTTACCCTTGATTGTATCAGGCCGAGAACATGCATAAGTATGCATGTTATGGAATACAGATATACTTATATTAAAATAGATCAGTAAAATAATTAAAACTGCAAAAGAGACAATTCAATGAGAAATGGGGTAGTCAAGTTTTTATATGAGAAATGCAAAAAGCAAAATGAAAATGTTCAATAATAAGAGAATAGCCAAAATAGTATTTGATGGGTTATGAGTAAAGGGTAGGCAACAAGATGGGTGAGAAAGGTAGTACAATATGCAGAAGATTTGGATAAAGAATTTATGCCAGTATACAAAAATGGGGTGATTGTGTTAGGGATAGAAGAATAGATGCATTAATAGCAATAGAGAGTTGGAGACATGGAGAACTAGTATGGAGAGTAAAAAGAGTTTAAATATATATAGAAGTAAACAGAATATTGGGTGCAAGTTAATTTATGATAAGAGCAAGGAAAGTAGTCTACTGTTTAAGGCTTGAACAGGATCTTTAGCAACAAGGGAATATACACATAAATGGAAAAATGTGGGTTATTTAGTCTACAAGTTGTGTAAGGAAGGCATAAAAAATATTAGACATTTATTAATTGAATGTAAATGCCTGCAAGCAGATAGGTTACAAATAATGAAGTTGTGGAAGAATAAATATAAACAAACTGAGTAATCAGAACTTGGTTTTTTATGCTGGTTTTGGAAAAAGATAAGGGGGATTTAGATACAAATGCCATGAAAGTTGACAAAGATTATGTTGTGGAAATGGGATGGAGCAGGATAAAAAAGAATATCGGAAAAATTTAGGGAGTAGAATGGAAAGGGAAGGTAAAGTGGCTATCAGGTTTTTCTGTGCAGTGGCTGAGAGATTCCTGATTCCATATATTGGAGAAGTCACAGTGCATCACATCACATCACAATATCAAATCAACTCTTCTTTGAAGCTGTTTTTTAGCAATTCTATTGAGAGTTTGACAGTGAAAATTGTATCAGTGAATAACGTTAACTTTTCTATACAATGTAATTTAACTGAAATTAATCAAGAAAATATTAATGAGTTTTTGATTAAGATTTCATTAAAAATTAATCAATCATATTTCACAATTAAAGAGTTTTCTAATCTTGTAAATGCTGAAGAATATCAAGATATAACAACAAAATTTAATTTAACAATTCCAATTACAATTCTGAAATCTTTTCAACAATTCACAAATGAGAAGACACTGATAATAGCAGTGACAGAATAAAAATTATAATTATGAAATTCTCCATAGAAGAGTTTTATGAATGTTTTACTGAAAAGAAAATGTGGGAATGCTTTATAATATACTAGTTTACCCTAATAATAGATACTTAATAATGGAGTTTAATAACTTAACTCAAAAGAGTTATCCCAGAAGCATGTTCATTTTGCCAATGACAAAATTGAATGCTATATTACTATTAACAGTCAGGCCAAATTGAAAACTGTCATGTAAATTTCACAAGTCTAGATTTTCAGAGAATACTTAATAAATATGGAAACATCTCTGAATTCAAATATATAAACCATTAAGTATAACATGATCACTGTCTCTTATACTAGCACATAATTGTTTATAAACAAGGCAAAACTTTCTATACTAGTCTGGGGATATTGAATGAGTAGGCATTAGATAGTGATTTTATGCACAAGCCTTCTGGAATCCATTGATTACTCTGGTTGGCAGAGGGTGACACTATTGTATAGAGTTTTGCCTTGTTTAATTCAAATATATGTTAGAAAAAAAAGAGCAACAATACTAGTACTGTTCAACATTTTATTGAATAAAAGCATTCATCACTAGATATACCAACTTTACATTCTATTAATTGTTTCCTATTAATAATGATTTTGAAGGCATACCACATCAGTGGTTTTATTGCAAATTTAAGGATCATTTCATCAAAGATTACCCAGATAGATTTTGTAAAAATTTGTGACTAAAAATTCTAGAGTTTGTCAGTGTGCCAGAAAAGCAATAACATTACAAGAAAATACAGTTAAATTACATTTGGTTAGTGAAAAAATAGATCACGCAACTTTTAAACTACCACAATTCAGCAATTCCATGTCCAAGATGAATAAATTGAAGTCTATTAATAATGATACTTCACAGGAACAAATGCTAGTGTAAAAATAATGTCTGTTAGTGTGGCAATATTTAATATTAATTTCTCAGGGGAATCCAAAAAGGATTACGACACAAATGAGCATGAAAAGACTAATCTCTCTTTAGGAGAAGAAAACAGCAATGAAAAAGAGCACAAATAAATTTTTAAAAGAAAAAATAAATGTCATTCCAATAAATAAAACTTTAAATCAAGGTATAAACAAAAAATTAACTCCAATAGTAAGAAAAAAAACTTTTAATAAAAGATTATATGCTTTCAATAAGCAAAAAAAAAAAAACAATGAAGAAATATAATAACTATCTCTAAGAGACAGTTCTCTTGGAAATACTAATTTTGTGTATTGGACTAGGAAAAACACTGATAATAATTTTCCATTTACACAAGAATAAATATATCTCAGAGGTGGATATGCTAAAAATAAAAAAAGGAATAAAAATGGATAACAGCTCTGCAGCAGATAACTTAAAAATGAAAAAGAACACTACAAAATTCTGTAAATTCATGTAGTGAATCAATAACACTATCTACAAATCCTAAGATTATTGAAATGGAAGTTAAAATTTTATGAAATTACTGATATTTCTTCAGAAAAGTTATTCTAATTGAATGATGAAATCAGGACTTTCAATATATTATTGGAAAAATTGGGATTGGTTAACTTACTATCTGAAAACCAGAATTATTTTCTACAGATTGGTCTAATAAAATTGCAGTGTTGTTTAATTAAATTTGCATATAATTTAACAGAAATGTATACATTTTAATTATGATGTTTAAACACACTCATCCCATAAACACATGACTCTTAATTAATTATTTCTTATACTGATATTAAAAACAACTTATTAATGTATTATGAATATGAATATCCTTGAGAAATTCCATTAAACATTACTTTAGTCTTTTTAATGTTTAATTTTAGTCCTACTTATTTATTTTCAGCTGATAACTCTTGCAACATTTCCTGAAGCAAAAACAACTACATCAACAGCAAAATTTAAATGATTTAAATAATCTCTATTTATTTTTATTTCTTTAACTTTCCATTTTAAAGCACAAAATACTTCTTGCAGCACTGCAGTAAAAAGTTTTGGAGATATGGAGTCACACTGTATTACACTCTTCTCATTGTTAACATTTGTAATATCATTATGCAATTTAATAGTGGTTGTTACATTTTTATAAATATTATTATAATATGACAGTATTCTGGGTCTATACCTTGATAATCCAATGCTTTAATCACCGAGGAAATGCTTATAGAATCAAATGCCTTTTCATAATCTACAAATTCAAAGCATAAACATCATCTGGCTACTCATATGTATTGGTCCTTTCTATAACTTGTCTCAATATTTGGATATTGTCCACTGTATTAAAACCACTTTTAAATCCAGCTTGTTCTTTTGATTTGTTAAAATCCAATGTTCTCTGTAGAAGAGTTGTAATTTTTAAATTTTATCATAGAAAAGAGTTGTAATTATTTTGGTAATAATTATGTACAAACCTGATAAAAGACTGACAGGTCTGTAATTTCTAATATCTTCTTTATCAATTTTTTTAAATATTAATATTAATACTGCATTCTTTCAACCATTTGATACATTTTTATCATTTAGACATTTGGTATAAAACTTTACCAAAAATTTTTCTATTTCTTCACCTGCTTTTTTTATGATATCAGTTAGAATTCTATCATTACCTGGAGTTTTTCTCTTCTTTATAAATTTAATAGCATGTCTCACTTCTTCATTTAAAATTCTGGACAATTCAGAAAATATAATAGTTTGTAGGAGATAATTGTTCTTTATAACTATATCATTTTTAATAGAACTCTTCTACACATTTTATAATACCATCTCTGTTTTTAGTAATAGTTCCACCTCTTTTTATTATTGCAGATATAAGTTTCTTAACGAGACCAAAATGTTGTTTTACACTGTTGAGACTTTTATTCTCTTCATAGATTTACTTGCAAGTTCACTTTTATATATTCTTATATCATTAATAACTCTTTTTCATACCATTTTACAAAATTTGAGATATTCAATCCTTCTTAATGCATCATTTTAAAATATTTTCATTTTTTTTCCTTCATACATTTTCTAATCTCAGTAGAATTTTTATTCGTCAATTGCTGCTTTTTTTACTAACTATCTTTGTTGCAGTTTTAAAAGTGTATTAGTTATACTTCTGGTGATTTCATTTAAATTGGAAGCATGTTTAAATCTGCTAATATTTGAAAACAATTTGCAAGACTTAATTTAAATCCATTAGAATGTTTCTGAAGATTAGCAATGTCAACTGTGAATATTGTTTTTCTTAATAACTTTGTGTCTCTAGTTTTGCATTAACATGTATATTACAGCTCACTAATTGACAATAATTTCCTGTGTTGAATTTATTAAGAACATTACAATCTTGAAATATGTAATTTCTGTTAGTCAAAATATAACTCAATATCATTGTACCTTCATGTGGATGCTTCCATGTCCATTTCTTTTTAACATTTTTCTCAAAAAAAAAATTCATAATATAAAGTTTTTCTTTTTCTGCAAACTCCACAAATTTATGTCCACTCTCATTTCTATTACCATAATCAAATTTGCCTACAACGCTTTCATCTTTCAATTGTTTATGAATTCTAGCATTAAAGCCTCCCTTAAAAATTTTAATATGTTGTATATTCTGATCAAAAGTTTTTTGTACATCCATATAATAATCCTTTACTACTTTATCATTATGAAAACTTGTTGGGACATAAACCTGAATTATCTGCATTTGGTATCTGCTATTAAATTGAGTAACTAACCTTGTAACTCTATATGATACACCATCAATCTCTACAATGTTGTTCTTTCACTTTTTGTTTACTTTGAATCTTACTCTACTTGAACTTCCAATATTTGTGCCTTTGTAGTAGAGTACATGTCCAATTTTTAAATCAATTGTCTCTTCATCTTTTGTTTGACCTTTATAAAGTCCAATTATTTCCCATTCAACATGATTCCATTTTTCTTTCAATTCTTGCAATCTTCCTTAACTTGAAAGTGAACTGCAGTTGTAAGTACATAAATAAAATGTCATTATCAAATGGCAGCCTGGTTCTGCAATCAGAAGATTCCTAGTACTCTTTACCATCCACCAACCGCTGCCTTGGATGGTGACTTATTAAAAATATTTTATTTTCTACTCACACCCACTTTTATTCTGAATTCAAGAAATTTCAACTGATATTTTAGTTAAGAGCTATCAGGCAACTGAGAATAAGACAGTGGTGCTTTTTTGATTTTAAACAGAGATAAAATGCCAATCACCTCACTGTGTGGTCTAATGCATGTTGGTGAGCTACATGAATAACAACATAAGAAAAAAACCTATGAAGTGGATGTTACAAAGTTGAACTGGTGGTGGATTATCTTATGGATTAGTCAATATGAATCTTAGTGCCATTGGTACATGCTAATAAATCTAGTAATCTCATTTATTGCTCTCTAAAAATAGTATATTATAGAAATATATTATCTATAGAATGCAATAAAAAGATCAGCTGATTTATTAGATTCAACCCTCAGGCATCACACTTCACATTGATTAATCCATCAGTTACACCAATTTATTAAAGGATTAATGATATCCATAGCAAAATATGCTGCACCAGATTAAAAAATTATTTGCAACAAATTTAAATATTAGGATGCATACATAATAGTACATTAATAAAAACTAATTAATCCACCACAATCCAAACTTAAATTTATAAAATAAACATATAATTCAAAGATTTAAATTTGGGTCAAATATTTGGATTTGTTATTTGAAATCAATCTTGAGGCTCTTCCTACTAATGACTTTCTAGCCCAAAAAGAGTTTTAAAAACATAGATGCAATGTGTTCCATATGTCATCAGGTAAAAGAAACCATGGAGTACTTCCATAATAAATATTCAGCATTACAAACATACCAAAACATAATTTTAATTACTAGATGTCAAGGCCCTTCTCTGTCTTATGTAATAAGCAATATAAGTATAAGGCTTTTTTCTAACATTTGAGTAACTACATTTATCCTTTTTGCACTATGGTTTCAAGGTGTCATTTTTGTTTTAATCCAAAATCCCATAAGTTTCAACCATTTTTCAATAGCAACCTTTCTAAATTAAAAAATGAGACCAAGTACTCACTCAATCTGACATCTTTCCAGCCACATGGAGTTTGATTAAGCCACCAACACCACTATAACTGATAAATCTGAAAATATTATCATTATACTATATATTAAATGTAAATTATGCTAGCATAATTTACATTTGCATTCTAATATAGTGAATTATTAATTTATAGTAATTTCTGATTATATTTTGTAGATGTAAAATCAAATAGATCTAATTATATTTGTCAACAATAATCATTACTGATTATTATATCATATTAAAATAACTAACTAATCAATTCTCACAGTACAACAATTTATAAGCACAATTCAGCCTTCAAATTATTAATATTTGAACATAATGATGAATTATCTTAAGCAGGGTTGAAATCAACAACAAATAATATCACATTTACCCACCAGTATACTTTCCAGGAACATTTACCACTGATGACAATCATGCTAAAATAAACAACCAATCACTTTCATAATAATTCTGAAGATAACATGCTGTAGAATTATAATATATTTCATGCACCCATAATTTTTGAATAACACTTTCCTTATATATTATTATGATTGCATTCATTGTTACTTCACTAAATACCTTTATGATTAATTCTAATTTTATGGTTTTCAGACGAAAAGGAATTTTTGGCCCACCAGTTGGAAAGTTTTATGTCTTTTTCATTGATGATCTTAATATGCCTGCTTTAGAGGTTTATGGTGCTCAACCACCTATAGAATTGTTACGGCAGTGGCTAGATTTTAAAGGATGGTATGATAGAAGAACTATTGGTATGTTTTACTTAGCTTGTAATAATTATTACATACAGTTATATATATACATTCACAATATTACATAAAAACCATATATATATATTGTGACCCACACACACAACACTGCTCCTATACATTATACGAGCGAATGCCCAAGGTGCCAATTCTATTAATGAATAGAATAATTTAACATTTTATCTGATTTATAATTAATACTGAGACTCTTTTACTTATGTTTATCTTACAGCTTCGCTCAGTGGGAGGTTACAGGAAGTTCATAACATATAGAATATAAATAAATGGAGGAAGAAATACAACAAACCATTAAATAAAATATAGGCCTTATTTATTAATCAACCAAATGATGGAGGCTAGCAGAGTTTTATTTGTTCAAACTAATAAAATATAATTTCAATTTGATCTCTTTCATCATCTAAATATACTCTATATTAGCTCAATATAACTTTGACAAAAAGAAAAGCATAATACTAAATAACTCTATTATTTTGCACATCCTAATCTAAGTAACTAAATTAATGTTAATCTAGGAAAATAAAATCAGATCTCAGGGAATCTATAACACAGTTAGATTAAAGAAACTATATTAGCCAGTAAATTATAACTCTAAATTATAATAAAAACAAAATGAAATAAATTGAATAATGTTTTATTGGGATAGCAATTAAATAACGAAGGAAATATGATATCTTTTAATCTTACATTATCATCTAAATAATACGCTGACTAGTTCAAGAGAAATTCAAGCGCATGAGAATCAATTAAACTCTTTAGCTAATAAATCTACAACTTATCTAAATCCGAAATACATTATTGGTGTAGAACTTGTCTCATCACCAGAACAATAGGAAAATATCACTTAACTTCATAAATATCATTTCGTAATATATATGTATGTAATCTCACTCCACTCATGGCAAAATATTTAAAATATACTAAAGAGAAAAATCTTTCATCCCTACAAACATAGAACATATCAAGAATAATTTCCTTTTCCGTAGCTCTTCTACATATCTAATACTATATGCTGGCATATAAGTACACACAGGTAACTTACTCATTCCTTCATTTTCTTTAGAATACGACAATATCCGAAATTTGTATAAGAAACAATTATAAAACTGAATGTTTATTACTTAAATAAAATAATTGCACCAGATATACACACATATGCAAAAATAAGAATATTATAGGGTATATGAGCACAGACTATCACATAACCCACCATTCTCCACTCTATCTAATAACACTGATACACTCAAGCACATATATGCTGAAAAGATAAATAATCACCAATATACATATTTCATGCTAAACCAGCAATTATCAGTTGGTCCAGATTATCATCTCCCACACATATATACTATAAGTGCTCAGATATATATTAAGATAGACAATCTTCATACTTTAATGGACTGGCTCCAATCTACTACTCACTCCAACTCTTCAACCTTCCATCCAATTAAAAATCTGATGATGGGATGCTCGAAGGCCACCCTAAGGCCGAGATTCTTGTCACACCCATGTTGACCCAAGGTCAATCTGAACCCCACATGTACAGGACATAATCCATTAAATACATATGCAAGGATGGGCACACATCTCTATAATGTAATAACTGAAACACAGGCTTAATATATACCATGTGTCTATATATGTAATATAGGGTATATGAGCACAGACTATCACATAACCCACCACTCTCCACTCTATCTAATAACACTGATACACTCAAGCACATATATGCTGAAAAAATAAATAATCACCAATATACGTATTTCATGCTAAACCAGCAATCATCAGTTGGTCCAGATTATCATCTCCCACACATATATACTATAAGTGCTCAGATATATATTAAGATAGACAATCTTCATACTTTAATGGACTGGCTCCAATCTACTACTCACTCCAACTCTTCAACCATCCATCCAATTGAAAATCTGATGATGGAATGCTTGATAGTCTGTGCTCATATACCCTATATTACATATATAGGCACATGTTATATATTAAGCCTGTGTTTCAGTTATTAAAAATAAGAGTATGAAAATAATTCTAAATTATGTAATATGCAAACAATACTGTAAGTACATGATACATTAAAATATAAACTTTTAACTTAGAATACACTTTCAGTTGTTTCAAATTTAAATAGTAATAATTATTATGAACGAGGTTTCTTTGCTATCTCTGATACGATATTTCTTTCATACACTCGCTACTCCGAAAGCAAAATTCTCACTTTGAGATAAAGAAAAATATATGAAATAAATAAATGCCTCTCTTTAATAATATACTAAAAGAAAAATATATGTTTCATTTTCATATAAAAATAAAATCTTATTTAAATAATAATAATAATAATTTGCCAGCATATTCACAACTTGCAAATACACTCTTTCGGGAGGGTCTGGAAGTTCATAAAATTAAATAAGCAAACATATAATAGTAAATAAATCTGTCTAGCTGTCTATCATATATATATATATCAGTAACAACACATATAAAATAAACGTCATTCTTTTTTGTTAACTAAAAAGAAATATATATATATATATTCATTTGCAAAGTTCCTTTTCCGAGGTCTACTGAACAACCCGAACACAACGACGAATATTCCAACAAGGACGTGAAACATGAAGCACAAATTATTTCTATGATGAACATTTACAATTCACACTTAACTCCGTAATCTCCAATGTTCTTAGCTAAATCTAATAGAGTTTACTTATATAGCATATACAATAATAAATATTTATGGGAATAGAGATATGGAAGGACAGTTTCAGCCATTAATTGGTTTACTCTTTTATTCATTTAAGTAATTCTCGTGTTATTTAGTCCAACAATATTTTAACATATTTTTCTGCTGAAAATATTCACTTTTATAATTTATAAGTTAACATCTACATTATTAATTTTAATAAGCTGCTAATAATTATCCACATGAAATCTGTATTTCTTTAAACATTAATATTTTATTTTTTAATATCACATATCTAAGAGAACAAAAATATGTGATATTAAAGCCCTTCAATTCGATTTAAATATATACATTTGGTAAATAATAGCACTCAATTATTCTGGGTAAGTCATATCTTTATTTCTTTAATAAAACACATATTATTTTATAAGCACAAATAAGAGATAGAGTTAAACCACTAAACATCACATGATCAATTGATTGCTCTTGTTGGCACAAGATGGCACTACTATATGGAGAGTTTTGCTGTATTTTGAATTGTTTAAGAGATAGAGTTATCATTCTGTAATAACTTTAAATATAGCTTAGTAAAGTACATGCATCCTTTTAATCTTAACTTAACTTTTACAGAAGTAGAATATAAGTTGAGCTGAGGGCTTAATGTAAATTCTGTTAAATTGTCCTGCATAGGTTTCCACAAAATATTATAAAATTCACACACTTTTGTTAAAAGATTATTAAGTTCATGCACTTTAAGTTTCTTCTTAATTATAATAATAAACAAAAGCAAATAAAGTAGAACAAATTTGTCAGCATAAAAATACATTTTTAAAGAAAAATAATAATAGCAATAACATTAATGATAGGGTTAATTTAACGTTTAACTGGAGCAGTGAGTTTAAAGGAAGATATACCTTTTTTTATTGTTTAGCCTTTCATTCTAGTTGAAGACTTTCTGGTAACTAGAATTCTCCTATGACTTTTAAAATTCACTTTAGTTTTAAATTGGCTAGACTTCTGAAAGAGATATACACTGGTCACATGCAGAACGAACTAAGGCAATAATTATAATGAACCCTTTTTTATTAGTGACTATCAGTTAAATAGAAATCCCTATCTTCCATCAAAAGGTCATTTTCACCCTCCAAAGGTCAACTCCACCCTTTGAACTCAGGAGTTAATTAGATATTCAAAAAATCTTTTCTTGAAAAAAAAGTCATTTTGATCTTCACAATTAAATCAAATCAAACAAAAAAAAATAACTTTTTACAAACTTGAAACAAATGAATATTAATTAACTATTAAATAAAAATGGTTGATAATATTATTTAAATTGGTTAAATAATTTACTAAACCAAATATCCATTAATTACTTAATATATATATACTTGTAAAATTATTAAAGATAATTGTTGTAATTTAAATGTTTCATTGTAAATGTAATATTATTTACTGAATTAAAATATGAAAATGAAATGAAACATAATACAGACATACCTGCATACACATATACTGCTACATGAATGTTAAATTATCCTGACTAAATATAATCGATATGGGTATGGGTTAAATGTATTTCACTAATTAATATCTGAACAGGAATGGGTGTCAATGAATGAGAGATCAGAAAACCATTCAAACAAACACCAACACTATCTTATAAATAGATAAAACGACTTTGCATAAATCTAACTATTAAACAACACTTCTAGTAAAATCCACCCCCTTCCTTGCATCAAACACTTCATTAAATACAATAATAATAATAATAAATGCCTGTAAAAATTGCTAACCGAAATGCACAAGTGACCCAAATATGAGTTTTTGGACTATTAATAGAAAAAAAATTTAAATTTTAAGGCTATTTCAGTTTTTTTAATACAATGCAGTTATTTACCACTGACACAACACAGTTTAATTACTTGTGCCCATTCAGAAGGTCACAATATATATATATATATATATATATATATATATATATATATATATATATATATATATGTGTGTGTGTGTGTGTGTGTGTGTGTGTGTGTGACACACTGTTATACTATATACAATCAAAATTGCTTCCAGAACTTGTGTCTTTTTAGTAAAATATATATTCATTGTTTCAATTAATTATCTCTTCACCTTTTCTTCTTTCTTCATCTCAGCTAATAAAGTTCTCTTTAATATTAGATAAATTTTTATTTAATTCATCAATATTTCTTTATGTTAAAGTAATATGCAGATATAGATTTCACAACAAAATGTCATCATTGAGTGATAATATGGGTTCACAGTCAAGCCCTTTCCCTTTGGCTGACAACCTCTTAAATTGGCTGGTGACTTTATATTCTTCTGGGAATAAGAACCAATAATTTAGTTTTGTATATCATGATTGTAAATTATCTATTTTAAAAAAATAATTTTTACAGATATATTTAACATGCCTTCAAGAAAACTAAACTATTATTCTATCAAAAACTACTCAGCAACTGAAAAGAGAGATAATGAGATATTTGGTGTGCCTACATTCAAAGGTGAAATCCAGCAAACACACAACTTTGCAGATTGTGTTTATGAGCAGCCGGTCTATGTTGATTTATTGTGTACTATTCATATAGATATAATGGTTGCAGTGACAAACATAGGGAATCGAAGTACTTTACCCTTCTCATTTTTTAAAACTTTAAAGAGGAATCGAAAAGCCACTTTTTAGTTAATAACACTATTTATTAAATGTTAAATGTCTTGATGAGAACTATTTTGAGTCAGTAGA
Organism: Epiperipatus broadwayi; assembly: GCA_028023455.1. Classification (NCBI taxonomy): domain Eukaryota; kingdom Metazoa; phylum Onychophora; class Udeonychophora; order Euonychophora; family Peripatidae; genus Epiperipatus; species Epiperipatus broadwayi. The sequence continues at coordinate 150,506 of JAQFVV010000238.1, read as the reverse complement.
ATGTAGTGATAAAATTAGTAAATAATGGAATCTAATCTGAGTTTTATTTATTTGAGGTGAAAATAATATGTTTTTTTACGAATATTATGATACTGTTATATAAAAGTTTTCATACTACCCTAGAACCTTCTACTGGAAATTTGGAAATTGATGGACACCAAGCATATGAAGATGCATTGGAGAAAGTCATAAAATATTATTGTTATTATTATATACAGTGTCATATGTTGCAATTATAAATTTATTTAACGCACATTGATTATGTAAGCTTGTTGTTAAGACCTGTAGAGATCCCTACCTTCACATTTTCAAGCGGACATTCTTGGTATAATTGCTGAGAGATTCTTGACTTCGTTTAAGAAAAAGCTACAGTACATCACATCACATCATCACATCGCACATTCTTGAGATTTATTGCCTTAGTAAATATTAGTGTCATATGTTGTAATTTTCATTTGAACCATTTTTATAATCAGAGCTGTGTTTATTTTGATAAAAAAAAATATAAATTTAAAAATATGATAAATACACTTTCTAATAGCAACTACATTATATGAAAAAAAAAATTAATGGTAGTTATTGCCTGAAAATTTTTACACTATCTGATAAAGCAAAAATGCCCCCTCTCTTGTTTACTATTAATATCACTTTATTAAAATTATTTGACTAAATAAAGATTCTATAACTTAAGAAGTAAAGAAAAAGTGAACTATATTGAAGAAAAGGTAAATTATAAAGATTTTACATTAATTATTTACTTAATGTTAAGAATGTATGTTGTTCAAAAGCTTATATCAAAGCTGTTATGTAATTAATAATAGATTTTAAATTCTACCACATGCGTTTTTGTTATCAATTCTTATAATGCATGTGTTATAAGCATTTGTGGAACAAAAATATTTAAAGAAAAAAGATGGAAATGTCACGAATCAAATGAATTGTAAAAACATTTTGAAATCTCCACCATTTATATTTGCTTAAGTTGTTGACGTTTTTATTTAAAACCTCTTGTTGTAACATTGTTACATAGCATTCATATGTTAACATTAATTGAACATTATGTCTAATAAATGTAGCAATTGCAGTAAGTATGACAGTAGTTGTTTATCTGTCATGGATATTATTTTAAAATTTCAAGAAACATCTAGTACTTATGAATTAAAGCACTTTGAACAAATCAGAACATTAATTAATGCTGCAATTTCATTTGGATATGTATGTGGAGATTTTTAAAAGAAATCTTTAAACCACTTTAAAACAATTTTGCTTCATACATTTATTTATATTCAAAAATTCAATGTTAGCTATCTTTATCATTCACTGAGGCAAACCTCTCCATATAGTAGCACCATTCAGTGCAAGCTTGAGTAATCAATCAATGCAAAAAGGTTTGTGCATAAAAACACTATCTAATGACTACTCATCCAATATCCCCAGACTAATTTTTCGCTTGTGGCTTTCATCAGTGAGTAGTCTTGGTTGTGAGAGCACTGCATCTAGATCATAGGACCTAATGCAACCCTCCAGCAGTCACCTTTTACTTTTTTAGATAACTATAAAGCTTTGAGTCCAAAATGAAAACACAATAAGACTTTTAAGCTAGCTTATTAATTTGTACAGTTGTATAGATCTGAACTCAGTTCAGCATCCATACTTTTTGGTGTCTTTGGTTCTTTAATAACCACAGTCATCATAATCTTATTGGGCAGAAAACTATCAAACTTCACATGATAACCATTCTTTATGCTTATACAAACTGTTTTTTACAGAGGCAAAACTCTCCATACAGCAGCACTACTCAGTGCAAGTCAGAGTAATCAACGGATGCAAAAAAAATTGTGCATAAAATCCCTACCTATTATCTACTCATCCAATATTGCCAAATTAGTTTCTAGCTTGTGGCTTTCATCAATGAGGAGCATTGAATAGGAATTTTATGCATAAACTTTCCTGCATCTATTGATTGCTCTGACTTGCACTGAGTGGCAATACTGTATGGAATTTTGCCTCTGTGTTAAACAGCTTATGTAAGCATAAAGAAGGGTGATAATGTGATGTTTGATGGTTTAATCTATATTTATCCTACTATTCCCTACATGTTTGAATGCAGATATATGGTATCAGGATCAGGAGTGTTAAGATCATCACATTGATTTCATCTTTTGAATTTTCAGCACTTGAACTTTCTATGAACTCTCAAGAAATAAAGCCATTCAATTACTTTAATATTCTACTGTGTAGCACATTATTTGTTATTTGATATGATTAATTATTCTTGTGATCTATTATTGTCAAATGAAGTAACCTTGTAGATTGCACAGTGATGTATAAATGATGTCTGAAATCTATAAAATACAATTTTTTTTCCTGATGTATTAATTTCTATATTTACCTATTATACCATTTCCAATCATTCTATGAACTTAACAAAACTATTTTTTACACCAAAACTTTACTCTTACAGTTTTGACTAGCTTGCAGTCATCATCAGAAATCTTTATAATCCTATTTACAAAAATTAAGCTCTATGATGATGACAGCAGGAGAGTTGAAACTGTAAGAGTAAAGTTTTGATGTAAAAATAGTATTGTTTAGTGTATAAGAAGATTGAAAATGATATGTTATGTAAATCTATAAGATGTAAGTAGAGAAAACACTTGATTAATTAAGACATTATCTGCTTGATGAAAAATTGTTTTATTTTTCAGTAACTTTTTACTATTACAATCTAAAAAAAAATATTTACTCATCACTGGAAAAATTATGTTATTTCAGACTCTTATTATAATTCAGATTGGAGCAATATGAAAATATATGAAGTTTTTCAACTATTTTAATAATTCATTGATTTTTTTGGCATATTGGAGAGTTAAAATCTACAATAAATTTGACTTTAGTTTTTAATTTTTTTCATCATTTTCTTTGTTGTTTTATCTTTTCGATTGGATATGTGTAATGATTTCAAAAATAAATCTGAAAAAGAAAAAAAAAGTATGTATTAAATACAATAAAGAAAAAAATGAAATAAATTGAAATACATCAAAATGCTCTAAACATCTGTCTGACTTATTTTATATTTTATCTATTGCTGTATTGATGAAATAACAAAATTAATCTCAGCAAAATATTGTTTGAAGATCATATGATGTTATTCAACTTTGAAAAAAGATTGATTCTACATCAGTATAACAACTTTCGTATTTTATTTAAATATCATAGTAATATCGCCTAGATAGCATTTTGAAGATTTAATATTTCAGTTTGTCATATATTAAAAACAATAATAGTAAATATTACTGAAAACCAATTCAAGTTTTGATATTTGTAGTTTTGCTTATTTTAAAATTCAGTTTCTTTGATTTGAATTCTAAAAAAATAAAAATGTATGTGTTTTAAATGATGTTCAATTCAATTTTATTTTATTCTGCTTTGATTTTGGTATAAAATTGTTTTGTTATATAGTATTTAATTTATGCATAAAATACATATTTTAATGTTCACCCTTATGCAATTTTTTAACAGGTGAATTTAAAAAATTGGTTGATGTAAATTTTGTCTGCGCTATGGGACCACCTGGTGGAGGCAGAAATCCAATCACTCCTCGGTTTTCAAGACATTGCAATCAATTAGCATTTTTAGAAATGGAAGACGAAAGCAAACAAATCATTTTTAACACTATTTTATCAAAATGGATGGGTAAGTCGTTTATCTCGTTTTATATATGCGAACTAAATAGATTAAAATCCTTTATCGTACTTACTGCATTGCTAAATATATATATATATATGATGTTTCATATAATTACACCCCATTATTGATGGTTTCAATTGGCCTAACAATCTTCTTCAGAACTTCTACTTATATTTTCAGATCAATAGTTAGCAGTTAAGATCTGAAAATATAAGTAAAAGTTCTGAAGAAGATTGCTGGGGCAATCGAAACTGTCAATAGTGGGTTGCAATTATAGAAAATATTGTAAAAGTAATAAAGAACATAAAAGCTATTAATATATATATATAAACAAAAAAAGACTTATAAATCCAATAAATAATATTATATTTCAACCAGAGGACTGGTTTTCATCAGAAAGAAAAAAATACACAGTGTATATATATATATGAATTAAAATACACATGTATAGAAAAAGTTAAATAAAAAAGAAATTAAAATTAAAATAATTATGTATAATAATAATTTAGAAAATGTTGTTGCAAACTAAAGATAGTTGTTACTAGTGAATCTAATTAATGTAGATTCGATAACTGTCTTCTGTTAGTCAAATTATAAAAATGTTTATGATCACAAGCAGTAATAATATATTGCTACATGGGCATTAATTTCAAGAATGAGATATAAAAGATAAGAAGAGGAAAAATAGAAACAATATTGCAGTTCAACATATGTAGAATGAAGAGTAATCAAAGATCATTTCACAGTACTAGAAATATAGGACTATTAGCCTTAGCTAATGACAACCACCATTAAGCAGTTTCAGAGATCCTTCAATATGTATTTTATTATAATTTATAAAAACAGATATCCATAAAGGTGTAAATACTAGTTTTTACTATACTACATTACATTATTTAATATGCATACCCAGTTTTTACTAGCAATTCCTTAAATAACTTCCAAATATGTTATTTTTATTTGTTAGTGTTTACGTGTAATATCATTACTTTATGCTATTCATAAATATTAATGTTTTTTATTTGAATTAAAAACAATTATTAACTATTATTTAAAGAACAGGAAGTATAATAACTAATCTTTCTTATTGGATTGCCTAATATATATAATATAATATTAAGTCATCTATGCACTTTACCACAGTTTTACAATGCTTTAATTACTACCCTCTTTGACAGTTTCTATTGGCCCAGCAATCTTCTTCAGTACTTTAATTTATATCTTCAAAACCTAACTACTAAATTCAAATTTTAAAATTTACAGTGTGTTGGGGCAATCTTTAAATTTTAAATTTTGAATTTAGCAGTTGAATTTTGATGATGTAAATGAAAATTCTGAAGAAGATTGCTGAGACAATCGAAACTGTCAAGGAGGGTGGTAATTAAAGCATTTTGAAACAGTAGTAAAGTGCATAGATGAGTTAATATGATATTAAAGACCAAGATGCATTATTATTTATTTTGTCATATACAGTTAGAATTTGATTATTGGATTATGCAACAATGAGTTTTTGCTCACAATATGCTGGTTAGACATTTTTGGGTTATATGCTAATGAATCTAAAATTCAAATCAAAATGAAATGTTGGATATTTTTTAAGTAACTAAATTTTTTTAAGTAAGATTTGAATTAGTTTAGGTAGAACCCCATTCTTCTTCAGTGTATTTAAATGGTCTTAATGCCAGTGTGACTGCCAGTTGATATGGTTATGACAACAAAATCGGCAAACAAAGACTTTGAATATACTGTTATTAGATTTTCAATGATATTGATGGCTGAAGAATTGGAGAGTAGAGAAGTTCGAAGGCTTTCATTAAAGTTTAAAGATTTGCTATCTTAATATAAACTGAGCACTGATTATATATATATGTGTGTGTGTGGAAAATGTTAATTTGGATCAACTGATGAGGTAGATTCATCGCAAAATACATAATTTGGAGATCATTTATCTTTGTCATATGTATGTTGTCATGTGTATCAGTTGTATAGAATACCATGAATGACAGAAGAGAGCTTGAGAGTTTGAGTTCAAACCTCCTCTAATTACATCAGGTTTAAGTATATATATTATACTTATACAGAAAAAGAGTCAGAATTAAAACCAATTCTTTTTTTATGTTGAACTTCAAGTATACAATAGTCAAATATGTTTAAAAATACATATATACAAGCAACAAAGATTACAAATAATAAAATTATCATAAAAAAACCTTTTTTGGCAAATTATGTTTTTTGCCCTTTTCAATATGTCTCCACAATTTAAAGCACATACAGCAACATCTATACATATACATACATATACATGAGATATAGATGTCACTGATGTGCTTTAAATTGTGGAGACATATTGAAAAGGGCAAAAAACATAATTTGCCAAAAAAGGCTTTTTTATGATAAATTTATAATTTGTAATCTTTGTTGCTTGTATATATTTATTTTTAAACATATTTGACTATTGTATGTGACAAAGGTGTTTTAGTTGTAGTCAAATAAAAAATAAAAGCATATTGGATTATTCCTTCATCTAATATGAGTATTGAATGTCTTTAGTAAAATTTAACTTTATTTAAATATTCCAAATATATTCAACTGTTAGTAATAGCATACAGGTTACTATATGCACAATGTTTTGAGAGGTATTATTTTACCCTATTTTTCAGGTGTTGCTGGCCTGACCAGTGACAGTACTACATGGAAATCAATCCTAGATTTTGGAGTATCAAACTTTAAGATAATGCTCTAATCAACTGAGCCGTCCTGCCAAATATTTTTACTTTAGTAGCTAAAAATAAGTCATACATCATGTGACTTAATTTAATATAGATATTTAAGTTGGATAGCTGGGTTTGAAGACATCTAGATGTATGAAAATTTCAGAGTTTCTAGATAAAAGTTAACTATTAGATAAGTGCTGTCTTTGCATTGGTATTTTATATCTGGTGTCTGAAATATCCTAGTGCCTCACTGAGGAATGCCAAAAGCATGAAACCAGTCTGAAAATAGAAATAATTTCTAGGTAGAGATTTTTAAATGCTTTCATACATCATGTGACTTAATTTAATATAGATATTTAAGTTGGATATCTGGGTTTGAAGACAACTAAGTGTCTGAAAATTTAAGTTTCTAGATAAACATGAACTATTAGATAAATGCTGTTTTTGCATTGGTATTTTGGATCTGGTGTCTGAAATATCCTAGTGCCTCACTGAGGAATGCCAAAAGCATGAAACCAGTCTGAGGATAGAAAAAATTTCTAGTAGAGACTTTTAAATGTTTTCTCTGGGTGACAATTATCTATAAATCTTGTTAGAGCTTGCACACTCTTTAGTTTTTATTTACTTGTATTTAAATATTAAGGATAGCATTAGTAAGCCCTTGATGATAGTCTGTAAATTTTAATTGGAGTAATGCAATGTCTGCTGCATCTCATTCAAACTTTGTGCATGATTTCAAGGCAAGTTCAATATAATATATACTTTGTATTAATAATATAATTTTTGATAAGTTGTGATAAATAAATAGTAATTGCATAAATAAATAATTATTATATCTTGATTTAATCTTTGTTATGATATATAAATTCTAATAATATAAATAAATTTGTTTTTAAAATAAAAATCAATAGTCAAAAGGTTTTGATATAGAGATAATATTTCTGTAGTATAATTTTTACTACACTGTTCTTCTTCAATGCAGGGACTGGTTTCTCTTCACTTATAACATTTTGTGGAAAGATGTAATCATAAACATATGACCAAAGACATGCAATTTTGTACTGAACCTGCACTCATCAGTTGGCCCAGAGCTCAATTTCTTACATATATCTTTATCATTGTTCAGTATATATATATATGGATAGCAAATTACTACAGTTTAACTGATATTCAAAAGATGTTGCCCTCACAACTTTGACACAAATCGCTGAATGAAAGTATATTAATAATTTTATTAGCCATTCATTAGTCTAAAAATTATTCAATAATGAATAATATTTCAGTAGAGTAATTTTACCCTATATCACTCACCCAAGGTAGGGACTAGTTTTTATCAATTTTCAACACCTTGGTGAAAAATGTAATTATAAACATATGACCAAAGACATGTACAAAATGTACAATCCCCAAGGTGCCCAATGCATGCTGGACCAGCACTCATCAGTTGGCTTAAACCACAATATCTTGCACATGTTTTCATTATTGTCCAGTATATAGAATAGCAAATTAATACTGTTTAATTGATAAGAGTCAAACTTGCTAACCTTACAATTTTGATACAAACTACTTAATGGGAATATACTAATAATTTATATTAGTCATTCATTAGACTAGAGATAATTCAATAATGAATATTTCTATAATATAATTTTCACTACACCACTATCACACAAGGTAGGGACTGATTTCTATCCACTTTTAACATCTTGTGGAGAAATGTAATCATAAACATGTGATTAAAATCATATAAATTTTTATTCCCAAGGTCCACATTTCATGTTGAACCAGCATTCATTTGTTAGAGGTCACAATCTCTTGCATATATCTTTATCATTGTTCAATATATATATATATATATATATATATATATGATATTGCATATATCTATATATATGTATATATATATATATATATATATATATATATATAGCAAATTACTGCACTTTAATTACATCCCTCCACAAGGTGTTAAAGGTAGATAGAAACCAGCCCTATGGAGTAGTGAAATTTGCACTACAGAAATATCATTCACTACTGAATAATCTGTAATCTAATAAAAATTATTAATATATTTCCATTATTATATAGATACTTCAAAGTTAATTTCTGTGATTATCAATTGACATTTTTATATTTATTCAATTAAGCTAAAGTTAACGAATTCATTTTGCAGAAGGAGAATGTGAAATTAAAAAAAAACAAAAAAACAATCTAACAACATCAAAATTTTTTTCATTAATTTCTATAGAAAATTTTTAAATACAATTAACTGCATTAAGCCAAAATAATTTTAAATGAATTTGACAAAACAGAATTAATGTGATTAAAACAAATTTTGTACATTATGTTTAAATAAAAGTTAAAATCTTTTGTTCTACTATATACAAAAAAAAAAAAACTAGTTTACCAAAGTAAATAAAATTATAGAGATTTTTATTCATAACTTTAGAATTAAAGTATCCAAAAAGCTTAACATTAACTTCACAATCTAAATTAATACATTTTATAGTCAGTTATTCAGAAAGTCATATGAAATTTAATTGAGTTTGGCAAAATAGTTTTGATTACTTGTGCAAAGTGATATTTTTATAGTTTACTTAGTTTATAATCAATCAAGTAGTTTATAGCTCTCAATATTCTAAATTCCAGAGAGGGTATTTTTATGAGCAATAATTTAATTTTATACTAAACAATATATTTAATTATTCTCCATTTACTAATTTTGATATGAAACTAAATGAGAATAAATATAGGGTATAAAAATAATTGCTAGCATAATAAGAAAATTTTGAAAAGTGAACATTTATTTGCTCAGTCAGATTTATTTCTTTTCTAAATATTTAGAAAAATTGAAGGCAATATTAAAATTTATTCCTGGATTATGAATAAAAATATGGACAATTAAAAATGAAAAAGAATAACCATAATTCAAACATATATTTAGAAAATAATGTCTAGCTTAGTAAATGATTAGTAATCAAATTTGTAAATATAAATGTAAAATAATAAAATATTTTTACTGGTGATTTAAAAATGTTAAAGGAAATGGTTCAGATATTTAATATATTTAGAAATACAGATATTAAAGAAACTATGTATAATGTATAAAAAACATGTAATGGAAGAAATATGTATAGTTTTTTTAAAAAAGTAACATTTATACTCGGTAGGAAAGGGTAGGAAATAAACCAGAATAAAAATGGCATTTTGAAATGTCATCATTATTTCAATCATTATGAATCCACTTCAGGATAAAAGTCAGTACTTATGTATAATCTCTTCAGTGGAATCTTTCCAGACATTTTTTAAATCTCACATTTCTGAGGTATTAAATAAATCTCAAAAACAATATGGTTGATTATAAAGCTGCATTTAATATTTCTTTTATTTTATTTTTTAATATTATTATAAAAATATAACAAATTATCCCAATTGACTCTACTTAAAATTAATTTAATATAACTACATTAAATCTGTAATAGTTACAATGAAACACTCGTCAATCTCTCTGCACAAGCCATTGAACAACCTCTGCTGTGGAAGTACTCCCCTATTGGTTAGTATCTCATAATTTTGAAAATACTCTATTGCACATTCTTCTGTCAATGGACAAATCTATTTTTTAACTCTTCTGGCAAAATTTTTCAAAAAAATAAATAACACAGATGCTCAATGACAGTCTTATGCTAAACATTAAAAAAATCATAACATTCATAGCATGTCAATGTTTGCACATTATAATAGATATAAAAAAATAATTACATTTTGTGAATGGAATTTATATGACCTTTATTATTATTTTTAAAATTAACAGGAATTTAGAATCAATTTCTTAATATTTTTTAAACTTAACAAGTAACACATGTTCAGAAAAAAATTAATAAAAATAAAGAAAAAAGAATTCATTAAATGTTGTGCATAAAATTCATAAGACATAACTATTTATAAGATATTTATTAATATTCTTTAAACTTAACACATGATTGGTAAAATAATTTTGTGAAAAAACTGTCAACAAATACTTTGATGACCCTGAAAATGGATAATTAACTTTCAGCTAAGGGATTTAAGATCTCTGTTTAAACTGATTTTTTTGATTTTCACATTAAACCAGTAAACACCTTTATTTTATCCATCCATTTATATAACATTTGCTCTCTTAAATATTTACAATTTTATGGGATCCAATTTAAGATTTCAATTGTCCATCCAATTTCATTTTCTCTACCAATATAATTATCTCAGCATCATGTAAATCTTTTAATACTTTTAATGATGTTACTTCTACCTGTTTATTTTCTCACCCATACATTTCATTTTTGATGTCTTCTTGTTGATCCTAACATACTTTTATCCATACTTCAATGAGTAGTTTGCAGTCTTTCTATAGCTGTTTTCTTAAGTGGCCAATTCTAATATATACATAATTAAAAATTGCATCTTTTCTTTTAATAATATTTTTTTTCTGTCATAAGTACTAAAACTATTATGATTACTTTAATTATTTATGTTTCCTTGTGCATTAATAATCTCACTAAAAATTTGAGATTTGATATATATAGAAGTAAAGATACTAAAGTACCTATACTTAATGGTAAAAGTATTCTCCAAATTTATGATTATTAATCTTTATTTATTTTCTTTTTTGAGAAATTCCATTGAATATTATTATAGTCTTTATAGCATTACTTTCTTACTTTCATCTGATAACTTTTACAACATTTCCACAAATTGTGAAGCATTATTTTCAGAAACAATCAGGAGCCTCAAAACAAAGATGACTTATATATAATCTTCATTTGCTTCCATTATTTTAGCTTTTCATACTAATTGCAATTTATAAAATAAAAATAAAAAACATATAGCAAGTCATATATATATATAATTCAAGAAAAAATAAATAAATTGGTAAGAGAACAAACGTGTTACTGACCTTATTGAAAAAAATTAAAAGACTGAAATGGAGTTGGGCTGGACATATTGCTAAAAGAAATGATAATTGAAATCTTAAACTGGATTCCAAGAGATTGTAAAAGGCCCAGAAAGCGCCTACATGTGAGATGTATAAATGAAATAAGAAAGTAAGCAGGGGTGATGTGGAGAAGAGAAGTTAAACATCGGAAAAGATGGATTGAACTTGGAGAGACCTTCATCCTGCAATGGATTGATTATGGCTGATGATGATGATGATGATGATGAATTCAAGAAAAAATATATATTCATGGAGAATGTATGTTTTTATACATCCACTAATAATTTAGAATATAAAAATTGAATTTAGTTTTATCTTGAGTTTGTATAAACTAAGTTGGAAATCCTAAGTTATTACATGTAGCATCTTTATTCATAGAACATTATAGATTCACTTGGGATAGAATGAGTTTTAGAACAGAGAAAGTTTTGTTTGAAATAAATAAATCAAGTTGTTCACAAATGAAGTCTAGATAATTAAAAACTCCAACACATGTTGATTAATCATGAAGTCTTCTATCTGAAAATAAATTGAAATTTTGATGTGATCAGAGATAGCTAAAATTATAAACTTAAATAAGTATTTGTAGTAACTTGAAAATAATTAAAGAAACAAAATCATTCACTTCTATCTGTTTACTTGTTTTTTCAATTTATTTTACTAATGAGTATTTAATAGTGTGTGCTACAAAAGCTTAGAATTTAACTCCCCTTAGACTTAATTTGTTTACAGTTAGTTGTTGTTACTAATTAAGAAACTTGGTTAGCACTTCCTTATTATACATTTGATCTGAAAAACATTGACATACAGGTTGTTTAGAAAGTGAATTTTATTATTCTAAAGTTAATATTAATTCTCTAGAGCATTTTAATATTCTATTTCTTTTTCTTTTAAGAAGACTACCAGAATTAGAGTTAATCTTTAAAAAGTTCATTTTTTACTATTTTCATGTTTAATGACAATATCATTCTTAACTATAAATTATTCATAAGTTAAATTTTATTAATGTAATTTTCAATAAATATAAATAAAAAAATGCTCAAATCAAGTAGACTTTTATTTAAAATAAGAAAAAGAGAGATGTTTGGAGGTGGAATAAAGTTTGAAAAGTAATTGTTTGATATATCTTAAATACGACTTTTTCTATAAAAATAATTATAAGATTTTTAATTATTGTAAATATATTACATCATTTAATAATTTGAGTGAGAAAAAAAACATTTATATAAAAAAGAAATACTCAGTAGCCATATTAGATCTACTAATATTTGAGAAATTAACTAACGGAAAGATATAATGAAATTGGCTGTTTTTAAGGATAAACAATAAAGTTTCTTGGAAAATTTGTGATGATGATGTTTTATTTATAATTGTATGTTAGAGGAACTGCTTTGTACATCACTTTGACTTCAGTATTAGTGAATCCAAAGGTGATGAAATCAATTTCTATGCTAGTAGATGTTATTACATAGGCTAGAATCCCCTGCAGAAAACAGATGAATACTATCATTTTAAACATTACGTTATATAATAACCTGTTTGCTGTTATTGACAATTGAATATATTTGAAAAGTTTAGATAAAGTTTGAAATTTAAAAAAAAAACATTTAATAATTTACAGTAGAGATTTCAATTATTAATTGAGTATTGATTCATCTCATAATTTAAAAAAAATTTAGAAGTCGTATCTTGCTTTCTTTATTTTTGAATTTAGTAACTAATTTTTTATTCCTCTGATATTTCAAAATGGTGTCCTCTATAATGTGCAGATTGGTAGCAGTTGTAAGTACCTTGCAAAATATCAGGCTAGTTGCACTTTTTGAAAATAGATGATCAGGTGTTGTTGTTAACTATAGGAGAAACTATAATTTTTATTTATTTCCCATGATGACACAACTAGAAAAATGAAATTTCTGATAAAAGTATAGTGTTATCTTCTCTACTTAATGCTTAAATCATAAACACCATTAAAAATGAAATAATCTAAGAGATTGAAATTAAAAGTATATAATTATGCATAGAATATGCAAAGAACATAAAATAATTTTAAAACATGATCTAGAAAAAATCACCATTAAAAAATGGAATTCTAAAGAATGTTAAAAACATTGTTTCTGTTTATTTTTAACATACCACTAAAACAACTATTAGAACTATAAATGTTGTGAAAAAACTTTCTTTCTGCATATCTCTGGTGCTAATTCTCAGAATATATTTTAAAAAGAAAGCAAAAAAGTGCCTCTATAAAACAACAAAACATAACATTAAGGTCACTGATCCAGAATTTAACTATGGTTTATATTAAGTATAAGCACTAGGGAATTTGGAATAAATTAGTAATTTATATATATATAATCATGAATAATTAATGGTATAAACAATATTGTAATTTAAATTCTTTTGAAGTGCTTTCGATTATGTAGTAATCCTCATCAGCTTTAACTGAATTTCAAATATTTTAAAACTTAATGTTACGTATATATCCATAAGCTATGTACGTGCGTATTTGCAACTTGCCTATTAATAACATCATTCTTATATTTATCGATCAAAATTGCCTCTTTAATTTTCCTCTTTTTATGTTTCCTTTCTTCCATACACAAATTCGGCTATACACAGCTTATGGAAATATACATAACATTAAGTTTAAAAATATTTGAAATTCATTTAAAGTTGATGAAGATTACTACATAATCAAAAGCGTTTCAAAAGAATTTAAACTACAATATTGTTTATACTGTTAATTATTCATGTTTTTATACATAATATTTTCTATAATGGGTATTGTACTATTACATATATATTGAAGCAGTCAATCTTAGCTTAAGATTGAGCTTCATAGTTTCATCTACTAATCTGTATTTAAACCCTATATCCCATCCCGCTCCTTTTGTCATGTATGTATATTTTATGTATACATTTGAGATGCGCACCTACATTATAAAATTTTAACTTTTAAATTAACATTTTTATTATTACTAATTTTATGATTATTAATTCTTTTTATTAAAATACATAGGTGCGGCTCATATATATATATATATATATATATGAGCAATATATATATATATATATATATATATATATATGAGGAACAAAATATTGATTTTTTTTTTGTAAATATTTCATTATATGTCATTTGTACAACTTTTTCTTTTTAAAGTATTTTTTCTTTTAAACTGTATATTTTGTAAAATCCAATATGGAAGATGCTACAGTTGATTGTCTAAAAATAATTAAAGGTGTTGGAAACACTATTGTTTTAATCTAGGGAAGGTATTTTAATTAAAGTTTTACTTAAAATAAAATGGGATTAAGATTAAAGATACTTTTGTTATAAACATGTTGTCTAATTTATTTCTAATCTGGAAATAGATTGGAATTTATTTTTGGATGTTATCTTACTGTTGCATCTTCAAAAACTATCGATAAAGAAAAGTATAAAATGGCTGAATTTTGAGTCACAGATTAGATTAGCTATTATTGAGAGAACTAATTGCTACTAGACACCACGCTGTTTTGAAATCTAAAAATGATGTAGTAAAAGCCCTACTCGGCCCTGTTGGGTCATCATCTTCTGTGGCCGTACCATTCTGCTGCCCAAGAGTGAAGTAAAAGCCCGACATGAGAACTTTAGAAATGCTAATAGAAGCTCCCTGCCACCAAAAAAAACTTTCATTTCAATTGCCATGCATGTGCCATGCTTTAAATTGGATTCTTAAAATTGCAAGATAACTTTTCAAGCCATCACCTCAAACTAAATTTAGCCTAACTCATCTATCAAGATTTCTTTTAATACATTATTTGACTTTGTTTTTGTTAATATGTAATTTGCTCTTAGTTAATTTCTGTATATAATATGTAAATTGCTCTCAAATAATTTTTTTAAATTTAATTCTATCCCATATACTCTAACTTTCTTTAATTTTGGTGCGGTCATTTATTTACAGTTATTTATTACCTGATTTTCTATGTCTATTTTAGTTATTAATATGCCAATCTTAACGCAATCTGACGAGTCAAATTTCCAAAATCTTTTCTTTCTTTTAAGTAAACCTTCATGAATTAAGGTTTTTAATGTCCATTTAAAACAATGCATTATTAATTAATACACTCGCCAGGTTGTTTTTATGAGTCAACATTTTATTTATGTTTAGTATAAAAAAATTATTATTTAACTCTGGATTTTCTACCCAGGGTGAATCCAGAACTCAAGTTAATTAACACTTTGAAATCTTTTTAAATGTTTTTTTTAATTCTGAAAGAGTGATCCAATAGTTATTTTTTATAACTGCCAGTCTTCTTATTTTTACATACTCTTAAAATATCAAATAAAGTACTTATATATTTCATTTATTGTAAAATCAATGAAGATGGGATTGATTTATTTTAAATAACAGAAAGAGAAGGGGATAAATCTTAATGTTACTTTTGTGAAATGAAATCTTCAAGTATATTTTAAGTAAATGAAATGTAAATCTCTCTATATATATTATAACTGCATAGCATATTATTTGTCTAAATTATAGTACTCAAACAAGGGTCATTTATTTTAAAGCAGTAAAATTTATTCAATGTCATTAGTGACATGTATCATTACTGTGTTACTAACATTTAGCCTATCTTCATATATCGATATATTACGTGCTTCCAATCTTAATCTGGGGGTTGTGACAAGTTCAGTCTAATAGATTCCTTTTCATGCCTTCATATAAAAATGCCTCTGGTGCTGATTGGGGGTTGTGACAAATTCAATCCCATGGATTCCTTTTCATGCCTTCGTATAAAAATGCCTCTGGTGCTGATCCCTAAGTCTAGCACATGCTATGTCCATCCATTTTTCATATAAAAGGCCTCTGGTGGTGATCCCTAAGTCTGGCACATGCTATGCCCATCCACTTCATCTTTCATCCAGAAGCACAACTTTTCCTGTTATTTCTTGGTTATAATGTCAGCACCACAAACTTCTTTGTATATTTATTTCTTTTGCTTCATGACCAGTTTTAACACTCTAATATTAAAATTGTGCTCTGCTTAATATATATATATATATATATATATATATATTAAGCAGATATCGGAAGAGCGTATATATATATATATATAAATGCCAACTACTTCTATTTTATTAATTAAATTTATTTCAGTCTTATACAGTCCCACCATCATAACTTATTTCTGTATTTAAGAGTATCTATATGCCTTGGGGAAAAATAAAGCATTCTTTGTACCAGCGCTAATTAAAAGAATATTCATTAAGTATTTTAATCATATAATCAAATATGTTTTTAAATGTATTTTATTTATTTTCATGACTGTAATGGTGTAAAAATGGTTTATATTATATCTGTAATGAATCTCAGAACACTTCCCGAAGTAATATGTTAGTCACCATGTTTCTGAACTGTAAATCAAAGTGTTAATGGCAGTATTATGTAAATTCTTCATAATAATCGATTGGCATTTTGATACTGTACCCATCAAAGATGTGTGTTAATGTATATCTCTTATTTAGCTAATAAAAGAGCATATGAGAAATAATAGTGTGAATGACACTAAGTAATCATCTACCGCTTGCTCATTCACGCACATACTAATGTACTTAAGTTAAAAATGTATGTAAATAATGTGTCATTATATTAAACTATATTTTATTGTCTAACTTTTTTGAGTAGTTTGAATTCCTCTTTTCTCCACTTCCAAATGTACAATCATACTGATATATATATATATATATATATATATATATATATATATATATATATATATATTAGTTTAGTCATAGTTAATAGATGTCTCATTGTTTTGCTCAGCTTTGCTAGTCGGCCAGATTTAAAATTAATTCTCATGCGCCATCATTGTTATGTTATCCATTAGGTGTTTGATCTGGGGCTTAGAGAGTGGGTTCGAATTCAGGCTGGTCCCTGACCTAAATCTCAGGCTTGACTGGGTTTGAAGTACATTTTGTGAGTTCCAGCTCATGTTAGATGGATAAACATGTTTTGACCAGTACAATATATATATATTATAACGAGATGGAGGTAATTTAGGTTAAGGTGAGGTGATGGAAAAATCATCAACCCAAGTACAAAATATTTCAAATAATGAAACTTAATATAAATTTAAAATACATGTAATGTTATATATTATAAGAGCATGAGAGATCATTCTGAGATAACTCTGTGACATCATGACTGAGCATGATTAGAACAGTTAACTCATTAGAATAACTATAAGTATAATTAAATAAATTCACCAGCATTAAAAATAAGTATAAGTCATTCATAATCATGAATGATCAACAATCAAAATAAATTAACAGTCAATCTTGTGACTGCATTTGAAATGGGGCCACAGTAGATCAGACCATGTATTTAGTCTTTGCCAGCTTGGGGAGATTATTTAAACATTAATTTGGATGCACAAACAAAGTGCTCTCCCATCAGAATACATAATAATCAAAACAATAATGCTGGCATGTTAAAACATGCTGATCATCATCAATGTTCTGATCATTTAGTACCATTAATGTACTGGCCAACTATAAACTTATTTTCTAATAGAGACTAAACAAAATAAAATTAGTGCATAGACTTTAGAGAATATACTCTTAGTGCCAACATTGCCTGAATTATTTATCATCAGTGGATTCCCATACACAAATATACATTACCTTTTATATATCAGACTTATCTGCATGAATCTATCTCAGAGAACATAAGTTCCACAATTATTACTGTGATCAAGAGATGATGCAACAAATAATATTCTAAATACTATTTAGAGCTAGGTTTATTGGAATAATTTTAACAATGAAATACAAGTTTATTAACAATAATAATAATAAAAAATGAAATTAAGATTTCTGGAATATGGTTATACACATAAGTCTTTTGATTTTGATTAATATACAAATTTCAAGTTATTACATTGTGATTTACAATACCTCCTAATGGATTTACATATATATATATATATATATATATGGTATCATATAAAATGAACATATTTTCATGGTCATTTAACAAAAATAAAAAAAAATATTAAAATTTTAAGTTATCACATTTTAAACAATATCAGTATCTCAATTTAGGTTTACTTAAATATATATATATTGAAACAGTCAGTTTCATCCACCTGTCTGTTTCCTGTATTTTACCCCCATATCTATATCTTTTTCTCCAGGTTTAAACCCTCTTGAATACCCATCTACAGAACATTAAATTACCATATATGCAGGATCATATATATATATATATGTGAATAGTAAGTACGTAATTAAATAGTATTTGTATATATTACAGATATGTGTTTATTTAAAAAGATTGTGAGTTTAAAAAATAGTTTAATCTGAATTATTAGTCAATTTTACTGTTTATTTTAATGAAATCACATATGTATATAAATGCATCCCTGATACCATTATCCTACATGTATAATAATAAAATTAGTTTTATACTAATTATAAATGCAGCTTTTAGATTTAGTTATAAACACTTTTAATTAGATCACCACAGTAGTCTTAATATAGCGTGAACTTAATTTTATAAATCCAAAATTTTAATGACAATTCTCAGAATGCTATAGAGTTGTAATAATAAACCAAGGGAGAGGAGGTAGAAAAACAATCTAAATTAGCTTTAGTAATTAAATACATTTTTCTAAAATAAATTAATGGGTTTCTCAACAGCGATCAAGCTTGTAAACATCCAGATGGTCAGAATCAAGAAAAATATAAATAGCTCAAGTTTTGTAGCCAAAAGATCAGTTATATATATAATAAGTGAATTATAAGCTAAATCCCCACTCATTTTACCAGTGAAATGGTGCAGTAAGTAGGCAATCACTTACTGTCTTCTTCTTTCCAGGATGGAAGAAGCATAATCATACAAAATACAATGAGCTGTACCTCAGCAAAGCAGCCCATGGTGGAATAATCTCCATTAACATCAAACATCACTGAAAAGTGTCAAACATAACATCCACATGTGCGCAGAATTGCAATAAAGACAACTAAATGATAAAGTGATCAATTTCTACAGAGCTCTGTTCATAAACTGTAACTCTCAATTATCTATTTAAAGCTAGCTATTTATCAAACCTGCTTTAACAAACACTTTTTTTTAATCTGTAAAGAAAGCTGTTAAATGCTAATGTCTGTATCTTGTCTGACTATAAAACTTATAGCGTTAAATTGTCTCCTAAAATGTAAAACTATAATAATCTATTTTAAAATATATGTGAAATTTTCTGCAGGCTTTTATGCTTATTCTTTATCTATTCAATTTATTCTATAATTTTATCATGTTAGTATTACATGTATTTGATATGGCAAATAACTCAAAACCATGAGTATATATATTTATAATTTTAGCCTATTTTTCTGCTAAGATAATTTCAACTCTTCACGATAATAAATATTAAATAATTGAATTATTATTTTTCCCACTCACTGTTTCGAGATCATGTTATTGTTTTACTGATTAATTTTGTATATTAATATTATAGTAATCAATAGTGCTCTAGTTAAAATTGTAGTTTGCTCAACTCTAGTTATAAATTATACCTCTCTTTATATGTAACTCGTACATCATAGGAACTAGCCGCAGAGATATTATCAAAGCATGTTTTGTCAGTAATTGCCTCTCAAATATGCTTTGTCCTCCTTAGGTTTATACATTTTGGAAATGCAGATGATAATCTTAAACTAGGTTACTAAGTAATTTAGTCTCTAAATAGTATATTTGAAATACTAAACTTTAGAACTGGGTTGTATAGGTATGAAAATAGATGTTATGTATTTTTAAGGCATGCTAAGATAATTCTACTTATTTGTGTGATATATGTATAAGCTGTGGATGTGTCTTTACTAAGTATGCTATGTGCATTAACTGTTTGCTGTATGTTTCTTGATGAGTTTTGGCAGAGGTCACACTTATCCACTTAGTTTGGGTAAAGCAAACTCTTTTAGAACTGGAACACAAGAGTCCAGATTATTCATAGTAATGCTTATTTGACTTTCTAAACTACTACTGTTCTTATTCATAGCAAGTCGTTTGGTCTTAGGGTACTGAGAATTTAATGCTGAAGACCATAAATAATGACCCATTCACACCTTCTGGTTTTATTAATATTTTAATATGTGCCATAATGTATATAAGTAAACCTAGAATAAACAAGTTTTCTCTCCCTTTATATTAAATGATTATCCAGCCTCAGTATAGAACCTAATCTAGGTTAACACACTAACCTGCATAGCTCTGAGCCTGATTATGTGCTCAACTTAACCTGATGTATAGATAGATGCCATAGGAGCACTATTAAGTTAGTTTTCATGTGATTTAGCAGACTACAAAAGAGCTGGAAATTTGGCATATTAATATAGGCATAGACTTGAATGCCACTCAACACTTTATTGAACACTTATAATGAGATAATACATAAGATCCAATCTCATTAGTTATGTAATGCCTGTGAGCGTAATCTTTCACATTCCATAATTTTGTACATTTTAGTTTTAATATCTTTTATTTTTTTTATTAAATTAATATTATTTAAAATATAACCCATTTTCCATGTCCTTATTGTCCATGAATTCATTTTTATCGAACTCTATATTTATTTGTACCTACATCATTATATATCTATAAAAATCACTCTATTAGATTTTGTAATTGATCATTATTATAGTAACAGTTCACTTAGTCATGTATGTGTATATCTTACCAATTTAGTGTTAATTTACTTATTTTAAGAGTCTCTTGTTACAACCTGTGCAACTGCCAGACTGTGGTTAAATTGAATACATGTGTTACTTGGGAAATGTCATCTATATGGTATTAGATCATTGAGCAGAGGTGAAAGGATTGAATGTTCACCAGATTCTGGAACTTATCATCTAGATTCAATCAGCTTTAGTATATTTTGCCTGCATTCTGGATTTTGTTATGTGGAGGGATAATTCTTACCATTACAATATCATCTGCATACACATGTTCAGTATAATAATTTATTAAAATATTTAAATTGTCATATATGAATAAAATAAATGATTAAAATTTTTAAGTTTCAATAATATACTTTATTGTACAATAAATAGGTTACATAAATTTTATAGTGGTTTTTCCAGTGTTACAATGGCATGATGGGTCTAACAAATGTGTTATCAATTTAAAAAACTTAGAGCATTGTTCATGATTACAGTACAATTAAAGGAGATAAGATTAAATAGAAAAATTTTACAGTGTAGAAATATTTACAATAGCAATTATACATTTATTATTATTTGTAGTAGTAATGATTTCTTTCTTTTTACTTATCCATGTGTTTCAAATCAAAACTTTATTGTTCATTAAAAATTACATTGTTGAAAATATATTATTAAAAACTACATAGCTTTGGAACAAACAGATAGATATTATTGTTACAATTCAAATAAATTGTTAGGAAGGCACCATATAAATGTAAACTTATAAACTGTGTATTTGCCTATGTTGTACTTTTATTGTCTGAGGGTTTAGTTCATCAGTTTAAAATAGTTTTTGATTGAATTAAAATATAACATTTGGACTATTTAATACACAGATGTGGTGTTTAAAAAATTGTTGAAAAACAGATGTAAACAAAAAAAAACAATAATTGTTCTTGTTACAGCCAAAGTCATTATTTGTTTTTTTTGAGGTTATGGTTCCAAGTAGCAGAAAATATATCTGGGTGTCATTCAGTTGTTTGAGTTTATTATAGAATGTGGCTGGGTGCCTTCTGGTGTTGTTTCCAAGGCAGAAAGTACATCTGGTGAACCACAAAGTATATAAACAAAAAGTTGCTGCATGGGCTGCTGGTATTGAGCCTTTACTGATTGTCTCTATTAGATTATCAAGTGTGATGTTATTTTGTCTATATGTGTTTATCATAATTTCTTGGATATTTGTCAGAGCTGTGCAGGTGTAAAATATGTGCTGTTGTGTTTCTTCTTCCCTGTGGCACAAGAAACAAAAAGCATAAATTTTGTTGTAAAACCTGCAACATTTAAGGAAATAGGAGACAGGTAGAGCATGAATATTTAGCTTTAAAAGAAAGTCAAAATATTTGGCTTCCAATGGCCATTAATTGAATTGCTGCATCAAACAACTGTTGTTAATATTTAGCATTGGTCAATGAGTATCGGTAGTTATGTCTGGGTACAGCATATTACAAATACTCCAGTAGGTGTATCTACCAATACCCAAAAAGGCACCTGATCATAAATGTTTTAAAGTTGGTTTACAAGCAAAGACAAATATCCATGTGAAGGTGATTATCAATATGTGGGTGTTATTTGAAGGATGCATCTGAGAGCTGAAAAAATTCTTATCAGTGCAACCAGGAAATTAATACTTTTTTGTTTGTGAAAAATTTGAATGGAGTGAAGACCTAATCAATTTTTTGTTGGTGGAAGACTAAGTTATTTTACAGAGATGGAAATTACTTTTCTGCACCACAATAGCTTGCCACAGAATGAGTAAATGGATGAAGTGAAAGATTTAGTGAAATTTATGACTGGTGAGTAATAGGTTATTTTTTGTAGTTACAAGCTGATTGAAAAGGCATACTTTTGCATATAATGAGAGGTAGGTTTTGGAGAAAAAAGTGGTTGTGTGTTCAGCATCATCTTTCAGTTTTTCTGCATCTTTTCTCTCATTGCAGAGGGCTCTAGGTAAAAAGAAAACCCAAGCAAATTAGTTGGTTTCCCATGATAAGCTTGTAAATTAAGAAATTTTAAACTTCTCACTCAATATTATAATAATAAAATTAAAAGTGTAAGAAGTGTTTGAAAGAGAAGAGAGTGCAAAATATTAAAAGCATAGTACTTTTGAGGCAGGTTGCCTCATATGCATAGCAATACCAAGCCATGCAGAACAGAGAGATAATGGTGATTTGCAAAATAAATGCAAATTATTTAGATTTCCCAGCATTTGGAGATATTGAAGCAGGTGTCACATCTATTAATAGAGTTATTGTTACCAGTAATGAAATATGCCTCCCTATATTGATAGAGTTATTGTTACCAGTAATAAAATATGCCTCCCTAATTTTCTTCTTGATGTCATTTTTCTCTATGCAAACTATCTTGGGGTTAGAGAATTTAAATATATCACTGGTTTTCTTAGAGTGTTCTAAAAATGTTGATGAATTTGTCATTATTTTCTGTGCTTTATTGTAAGTGTTTCTGTGTTGAGGGTTCCTGTTGGTTATGCCAGCTTTGGTCTCACCATAATAAATGGCATGGCATCCCGATTGAGGGTGTGATATGCTATAAATGACATGGGGGGGTTTGAATGGGCTGGATTTGTCTTTGGTGTTATTGATAAACCAATTGGTACAGAGGGGTGCATGATAACTGATTTTAAATTTGTGTATTTATTTTGCCAGTGTAAAAAACCAAGCTGATATTTTATTAATGTTGATTTTGAGTTTACATTTGAGGGTGTATTCATTAAGTATTTTTTTCCAGAATAGGTAGTTGTTTTTTTGGATGTAAAAAAATAGTAAATCCATCCAATTATGCAATACATGGTATATATAGTCCAGTGTCAGAATTTGGATTCCTTGTAATTTTTGTTGTATTTTGTTTATGAAAGGGTTAATGTAGAACATAAATAATAAAGAACTGAGTAAAGATCCTTGAGGTATGGATTTGTGGGGAGAGTATGAAGGTGATGTTTTACCATTAATTGTAATATGGATTTCATGACTAATGAATAGGTTGGTTAGTAGGTATAAGAGAACATGAGGTATTTTGATGACTACAACTGTGAATTAAAATTTCAATAGGAAGTGAGTCAAAAGCTGCCTCAATGTCAATGTGAACAGCCATTGCAGCATATTTTTTCTGCTCTCTAACAGAATTTACAATGATTTTAAAAATGAGGGCAGCTTGGCTTGTTGAAGAGCCATTTTTTGCATGTTGCATTGGTGATAATAGAGGGAGAACATATGGTTCGATTTTATCAGGATTTTAATACCAGGTGGCTCATGGAGATTTGTTGCAGATTAGATAGATTGGATATTGAAGCTTGTTTTTGTTGAAAGAACATAAGGAGATTGGATATAGATCTTTTATGTTAAATAGCCTTAGTGATAGATAATTTACTAATTCACATAGATATGTGGTAGTAAATTGATTGAGATGTGAAAGTACAAATTTAGGGATTCCATATAGCCCTGGATGACAAGAGTTTGGTATTCTGGTTAGCTTCCACAAGAAATCAGTAGCATGGAAAGGTTTATCTAACTCTGGTTGGCCAAATAGATGTTCAGGTGGTATGGAGGCACAATGTGACTGCAGCTTTTGTTTGAAATATTCGTATATTGGTTCTATCATATTATGTCCAGCTTTGATAACACCCTGGCTTTCAAGTGCTTGTGGAACTCTGACAGAGGAAGGATACCCGAGATCCCATCTAATGTAATTTTGTGCCCAAGTGTGTTGTTTTGTTAGACAGATTTTTTTTGTTTTTTGTGATAAGGTACTCTTTTAGAGTGTTGCAGGTATCATTATACATTTGTGTCAGTCTTTTTATATGTGCATAGGTATCTGGATCCTATTTACACATGGGTGATTATTTTTATGTAGCTCATCATTCAAAGTTAGGAATCTTGAGAGTGGTAGTGTGGTTTGGGTAATATGATTTATATTAAATTACAGAATGTTGATAAAGGAAATGTACTATTGAACAGGATCAAGTTGCATAGTGCTGAGTTTAAATAACATAATATATGTTCCAGAATACAAATACAAAAATTCAGAAGTGTGTGCAGGAAGAATTATTCTCATTGTTTTATGAAGTTTAATTGTTGATGTTTGCATTGTACTTAGATTGAGTTTGAACACTTGACCAGAGTGATCGAAGAATAGTGAATGATTAAGTGTTAACTTAATTAAGTGTTGTAGCATGAATGAATAAAAGCACAGGTCAATAATTAAAGTGCAATGACTGTTGTAGATAGAGATCAAGTTGGGTGGCAAAAAACCTTCAGTGCTTATTAGTGGTATTGCAAGTTGATGTAGCCACTTTGAAACAAAAATGTGATAACTCATGTTGATGTCACTCATTAAAATAACTGGGTAAGAAGTTGATGATAGTAGTGAGTTGATGGTAAGCAGTAATCTTGAGATGACATCTGGTCCAGGAGGTATGTAAATAAAAAATTATGTTGAGTGCAACAGTATGGTAGTGAAAAGTGACTATAAGTAGGTTTGAGTCAGTATATATAATGAGAATGAAATTTTAAATAATTTCTTTACTTAAAATATTTTTAAAAAGTGAAATATATAATTGAAAACAATATTATTTTAAATCATTCAATAAAAACAAAAAAATTACAATCTATAATTTAAATTTAAAGATGTTTATAATGAATCAATGATAACCCTGTCAAGAGTGATTTTCTTTTTTAAAAAAAGGAAAATAGAAAAAAAAAACTTTTATAGACTATAAAAGACAGAGACTATTTAATAATTTTAATTCATAATACCTATATTTTATTATACACACATATTTGTGAATTCTATGTATACTTTCCAAATGCAATTAATTATGAAAGATGTTAATAAATTTATTATTTTGACAAATTCAAATAGGTTAATAAATTATACTGCATTTCTATAAACATAGCATATCAATGTGTGTCAGGTAGACAAATTTATGTAAAAATGAATTATTTTTTTAATTATGAAAGGATACTTCAAATATATTCATTTATAGCATACCACACATCTGGGCACTTGCACATTTATGTTTCATGTAAACTTAATTTAGATAAATTTTAGTCATTTATTGTATTTTTATATGCATTCAAATATGTCCAGAAACAGTACCACATGTCTGTATATGAATATATATAGATGTTGTATATTGGAACATATATGTAAATCACAATGTAATAAATTGAATGTTGTTTTTATATTAATCAACACATATATGTAAATTTTAATCATTTTTATTGTTAAATGACAATTCAGATATGTTCATTTATATTATAGTGCACATATGTGTGCAGATATATATATATATATATATATATATGGAAACTCATTAAGACACAATGAAAATCACAATGTGGCAGTTATTTTTGTATATTACTCAAAATCAGAAGGTTTAAATTGTATGTGTATAGTCATCTTATAGAGACCCTAATGTCATTTTTTATTGTTAATAAACTTGTATTTCATTGTTAAAATTATTCCAGTGAACTTAATTCAAAAGTTTTAAAATATTATATGTTGCATCATCTTTTGATCACAATAAGTTATAGAGCTCTGATCTAGATTCATGCATAATGGTTTATTATATGAAAGGGAGTATACTAGTGTATAGGCATCCAGTTGAATCCTGGGTTGATGCTTATAGTATATTCTTTAAAGACCATGCCCTGCATTTTATTTAGTTTAGTCTCTATTAAAATTAACTTTACATTTAGCCAATATATTAATGGTACTAAGTGGCCAGGGCATTAATGATGATCATCATGTTTTAATATTCCAGCATTATTGTTTTTATGGTTATGTATTCCAATGAATGAGCACTTAGTTTGTGCATCCAAATTATATCTATATAATTGCTGCAAGCTGGAAAGTGCTAAATAGTTGCCCTAGTCTATGGTAAATCCATTTCAAATCCAATTACAAAGGTTGACTGTTGATTTATTTTGATTGTTGATCATTCATGATGATGAATGATTATTACTTATTTGTAATGCTGGTGACTTTATTTAATTATACTTATAGTTACTCTAGTGAGTTAACTGGGTTGATCTTAAAGTGATCTCTTATGCTCTTTACTTTGTCTCATGCTTTTATAATATATGACATTACTTATACATTTTAAATTTATAATAAGTTTCATTATTTAAAGTATTTAGTTTATTTGGGGTGGATGATGAATGTTGCCATCACCCCACCTTCACCTTGTTTTGATCTGATTATAACATATATAAAATTTAAAAGTAGAGAAAAATAGGGATAAACTTAAGGTGATTGAAATTCATCATCATCAATGCTAGTTAATACAAAATGATAATGAATATAATGATGGATGCACATAAATATAATGAGCATAAGAGATCAGCACAAATATTGTAGATATTAACTATAAGTATGTTGCAGCCAATTGTAAAATTATGGAAATAGTCAAGTGGGTGACCTGGGGTGATGGCATTCATAATCATCAATCCTAAGTCAAAATATAAAATTTAAATATAAAATTAAATATAATGAGGAATGAACCTGGGAGATTAGCAAGACCAAAGATAACAATATTATACAGGATGGTTATTTCTCCTTTTGATCATGAAGAGCACCACCAGGTTACTGCATACCTGAAAAATTTGTTTACCACAATCAAAAGTTAATGGTGATGATGATTTGCATGAACCAGTCAAAGAGAGAGCAAGAGCTCATTAATATTGTTCAGACAATTGAGAAAGAAAGCATATAGACAAATGTTAGCTAATAGAATTAAATAAATCTAAAGTTTATTAAAATTGTAAATAAAATTGCTGATCCTGATATATACTTGCAGGTATATACATGCAAAGTTTCTCAAGGCATGTATCAACAAAATAAATGAATAATACTTCAGCAGACTGATTAATTTTCTAACAGAATTTTAAAGGAGGGAATAATATTCATTCAGGTAACAACTCACCTAAATAATTTTGGTTCTTTTTTTTTCATAGACTTTTAAAAATAAAATGAAAACAAATATGATAGTCTTGCACAAATCAACAAAAATGGGTATGGACAAGCTTTCATGAGATATTGGATCTAGTGATGTCATTTGTCTACAGACACTGCAAGTATGACCACGTTGAAGATTGCCAATGAAAGAATATGATGGATTATAATGTAAAATAAGGGAAATAGAAATCTCTGTTTGAAGAATAACAGAATTTTAAAACATAATCCAGTGTAGTTAATATAAAACAATCAAATCTCTGATTTAATGTAGGAGTTTTAACTGGAGTCCTCCACCAAAAGATTGGCCAAAACTATATTCTATATTTAATTTAAAAAACATCTCAAAGGTAGACAGGTAAGTGATTAGAAAATCAGATATGTCGGCCTAAGTGTTTATTAAAAAAATTAACTAACAATGATAAATCTAAATAGTTTTAAGAAATAAATTCTTGATACACAGCCTGATTGATAATAGAAAACAATTTTAAATAACAAATATACAATGTTACTAAAATATCACACATACAAAGAATACAGATAATAAATATTAAAATATAAAATTTTCTAGTATAGCTCAAATTTAGATTGATCGAAGACTTAGAAATTAAATACCCTGACAAGAAAATAAAAATAGTTACCTTTAGTAACTGGAAAAATTATGTGAGTATGCACATTTGGAAGTGTTCAAGTGCTTAATGGCAGCAAGTGTGAAGGCATATTCTGCAATAGTTTAAATTCATGCTTTACAGCATACTTGAAGAAAAAGCAAGGTGGTCAGATTCCTTTTTAGGTTGGCTTAGCAAGGCATTCCAATGTTTTTAATCCATCTGGTGTATAAATCTGCCACTCAGAAAATTAATGAAATCAAAGCAGTTTGTTAGAAGAGTTTGGTTGAAGGTCTCTTTGACAGATAATGTTTAATACTACTGAATAAAGAAAGCTTCTTCACAATTTTCTTGAAGTAAATTTATCAAGATGCCAAACATAATAATAAGTCTGAAGAAGGTTTTCAACGAATCAGAATTCTTTTTCAGAATAATCTAATCATCTAATAATAGAATAGAATAATAAGTCATAAACTCTATATCTATTTACATGACTCTCTTATCTCCTGCATAAACTTTATTTTTCATCTTTTAATTAATTGATCCACATATGCTCAGGGCTAAGTCAACCCCATGCTCAATCTAATTAAAATCTCATCAGGGTATTAACTTATTTGTAAACTAATTATAACAAATTAAATCTCCAATTAATTAAGAAAAATGAAAATAGATTAATATTTTTTGGCAACAAGAATGCAAGTAACTTTTTCTTTAATAAAAAAAAAAACTTTTTCATAAAGATAAAAATAAATGCTAATTTATAACATTTTTAGAAAATTATCAAAACAGATTTTAAATTACAGTTTTTTTCAAAAACAAATCACGAAAAGAAAATAATAAGTATGTGCATTATTACACATAAAACTTTTTAAATACTTTTTTTTAATATATATATATATATATATATATATATATATATATATATAAGTTAGATTTAGTTTATGTGATAGGGCTTTTGAAGTGAGTAAAGTATCTGGTTCAATATGTTCATCAGCATTACTCTTCGATAATAATGAATGATCAACAATAAAAATAAATTAACAGTCAATTTTGTGACTAGATTTGAAATGGGTTTTCTCTTAGAGCAGGGTAATTATTTAGCTCTTTCCAACTTCAAGCAGATTATTTAAACAATAATTTGGATGCACAAACTTAAGTGCTAATTCATAAAAATATAAAAAATTTTAAAAAATAATGCTGGAATACTAAAACATGCTATGGATCATCAATGCTCTGACAACTTAGTACCATTAAATAATGGTCAACTATAAACTTAAAATTTTAAATAAATAATTAAAATGAAATGTAGTGCTTGGACTTTAAAGGATATCCCCTTTGTGCCATCCAGAATCATCATCATCTGAATGACCATAACACTAAACATACCCCCTTTTATATAAGACTATTACACATGAATCCAATTCAGTGTGCAAAAACTATATAGCTGTTACTGTGAGCAAGATATATAATACAACATATTACAATTGATAATATTTTAGAATTAAATAAAACCACTGGAATAACTTTAACAATGAAATATAAATTTATTAATAATAAAATTAAGGTCTGTTGAATATGACTATGCATATAAATTAAGACTTTTGATTTTGATTAATACAAAAAGAAATCACTATTATATTGTAATTTACATATATGCCTTACTACATAAAGCACTTATGTATCTGGACACAGACATGATGGTATAATTTAAAATGAACATATTTGAATTGTCATAAACCTATAAAAATTTCATTTTTATAATACATAATAATTTAGCAATTTACAGAGATTTTTAGTTGTTTACATGACACATATCTAAGTATAGTGGATTTGAAGTCAGATTTTCAAGTACCCTTCAATTATCTACACTATCTTTTACAACTCGTACATATGATCACACATGTATAAAAGATAAAAAAAATCACCATTATATGTATTTCATGCTAGACCAGCACTTATCAGTTGGTCCAGATCATTATCTCTCACACATATATACATAGTCAATGCTCACTTTATATTAAGATAGAAAATCTTCATACTTTAATGGACAGGCTTTAATCTATTCCAACCTCAACATTTTAAGCCATCCATATCATTAAAATCTGATGATGAAAACCCAAATCTTATGCTGATTCCAAGATTATTACCATGCTCATGTTGATCTCAAGTCACTCTGACCCCTCATCTATAGGACCTTATCCATTTAAATATATAGAAGAGGGATAGGCAGGATACAAGCTTGTTGTGTAAATATTTGAAAACCAGACATTCTTCACAAACCTGGGAGCTGAAAAGTTGGAGTTTGGAGTATATTGAAGCCTGTCCATTAAAGTATGAAGATTTGCTATCTTAATATAAAGTGAGCACTTATTATATATATATATATATAGATATGGAAATCATATATATATATATATATATATATATATATGATTTCCATTCTTGCTATTAAAAGGTGTGAAGGTTGTCTTGACAGCAGGTACAAATATTGGTTGCTATATTTATTGTGAATGTTTAGGTGGTTACTGGTTGGAAACTATATATATATATATAAGGGAGATGATAATCTGGACAAACTAATGAGTGCTGGTATAGCAGGATATACATATATAGGTAATTATTTATCTTTTCTACATGTGTGTGGTCATGTGTATCAGTTGTGTAAGATAGTGTTGATTGTTGAAGGATTTGTAAAAATCTGAGTTCAAATCCTTTATACTTACAATTAAGCTCCCGAGAGAATGCCTGGTTTTCAAATATTTATGACACATATCTATATAAACTTAGATATGCAGTATAAAACATTCTATTCTTTTTTAATAATACATAAATGCACATGTATGTGTGTATAAAAAAAATGATCAAAGTTAGTAATTAATTCATTATTTCTAATTGTAAAAGAAAAGATTTTTTTTTTTTTAAAAAAAGAAAATTATTATGAGATTCAGTTTGAAAAGTTCTTTTTTAAAAAAAAACCTTGGCTTTTTGTTTCTACATTTACAGTAAGATTTTTTTGAGTTTATTCTTTTTTTAAATTTCAAAATAATTTTTTTTATGAATTGATCCTTTATTTTTGGATGTTGTTTTATTTTTAAATGAGAGATTTTAACAATTATCATTTTCACTAAAAGTTTCCGAGTCATTTTTTATTTTCTTTCATTATTCCAGTTTTAATTGAATAATTTAGTCAAAAATTATTTACCTTTAAGCAAGATGATATCTGTAAGTACTTTATATACATGATGCAAATAATTTTGTCTGTGCTTCTTTGCATTTTGATAAAATGGTATATATAACATGGTAATCACTTAGGAAACTGGTCACTTTAAATACCATGGAGTGGCTTATTATCATCTTCAGAAAAGATATAATTTGTTAAATGTTGGCTTGCATTGAGTTTCCTTCAGTATCTATCCCATCTAAAACCGACATAAATACAGGGTATAAACCACATAAAATATGGATGTCGCTTCCATGCAAAACCAAATTGTACTGTTGTGAACTATTAATTGCTTGTTACACTGTCTCTTGGAAGCAGTTGTAATTTCATAGTCATCATGCAATCATAAACTCCAAAATGCTCCTCCAATTTTTTTTTCAAACTTTTATAATCAGGATGAAAACAACAGTAATTAAATGTAAGTTTTCTTATTTTTTATTGAAAAAAGTTAATACTCTTTTCAGTTCACCACAATTCTTTCAAAAACAACTTTATACAATCTATATCAAAATATATTACAAAAGCTTTAATTTAAAAATTTTGTTATTTAAATAGATAATGGAATTTTAAAATTATCAGTATATCTATTGTAATAAAAAATGCTTGTTTTAATTTCAAAATCAAAATTGATTAAAATATTAATTAGACCTTTTTAAATGTTTAATTTACAATTTTTTTTTTAAATTCAAAATTATTTAATCCTTAACAGTTATTCCAGTGTAATATAAAAAATATCTACAAAAATGTTTTGTCTGTGTTTATTTCTACTTTTCCTTTCAATTTTATATATATACACTACTATGTTGTTGTATGTCATGAGACATATAACAGTCTCAATATATTTCTATAATAAAATAAATTGTACAACAATATATAGATAATTATCAGCTATTATGATGATAAATTTTGGTATAAAACAATATTTATTACTTTGTTAAGCCAGACTTTTGATATTGTGTATCTTTTTCAAAGCACGCATTAGCATATCTACATACATGTAAACATACATTAAAATTGTCACTGATTACCATAGATTAGCATATTTGCATATGTAAATTGACCTAGCAGATGGCAATGTCATTAGATTATTTTATTATATACATATCTACCATATATATATACATTATATATATATAATACATATTTTGCAGGTTCATCCATCTTAAAAATTCAAATATTGATATACCAATGTTTTGACTTGATCACACAAGTTATCCACTGGGTGATAATAGAAAGAGGATTGTAGAGGTGCTAAAATCACTGATTTGAAGAAAAAAACTAGAGGTGCTAAAATCACTGATTTGAAGAAAAAAACCAAGTTCCACCAATAGCAAAATTGTTAAATTAAAAATGTTTTTTAAAAAAATCTTTCCAAATAAGAGGAAGTTTTCATGTATCATCTGTACCAGTCAAACATGTTTATCCATCTAACATGAGCTGGAACTCACAAACGTACTTCAAATACAGTCAAGCCTGAGATGTAGGTCAGGGACCATACCTGAATTCGAACCCACTCTCTAAGCCCCAGATCAAACACCTAATGAATAACAAAATAGTGATTGCACATGAGAATTAATTTTAATATGGCCGACTAGCAAAGCTAAACAAAACAATGAGACATCTATTAACTATGACTAAATTAAAATATATATAAGCAGGCTTTACTTTTGGAAGTGGAGAAAAGAAGGAATTCAAACTACTCAAATAAGTTAGATAATAAAATATATTTTAATATACTGACAAATTATTATACATTTGTAAATTAAGTACATCAGTATGTGTGTGATGAGCAAGCGGTAGATAATTGCATAGTGTCATTCACGCTATTATTTTTCATATTCTCTTTCTTAGCTAAATAATATATTACAAATAAACACACATCTTTGGTGGGTCCAATATTAAAATGCCAATCGAATATTAGAAAGAATTACATAATACTGCCATTAACGCTTTGATTTAAAGTTCAGAAACATGGTGACTGACATATATTTTTCTAGGAGCGTCTGAAATTCATTACAAATATAACATAAACTATTTTCATGTTATTATGGTCATGAAATAAATAAAATACATTTGGAAAACATGTTAATCATTTGACCAAATTATTTAATGAAAATTATTTTAACAATAGTAAGCTGAATGCTTTATTTTTCCCAAGGCATATATTTATACTCTTAAATATAGAAATAAGTTATGATGGTGGAAGTGTATAAGACTGAAATAAATTTAATTAATAATATTAGTAATAGTTGGCATTTATATAAATTTTGAGCAGAGCACAATTTTAATATTAGAGCATTAAAACTGGGTCATGAAGCAAAAGAAATAATAATACGAAGTAGTTTGCAGTGCTGACAATGTGGCAAAAAGATAACAGGAAAAGTCATGCTTCTGGTTGAGAATGAAGTGGATGGGCATAGCGTGTGCTATACTTAGGGATCACCACCAGAGGCCCTTTATATGAAGAAATGGATGGGCATAGCATTTGCCAGACTTAGGGTCACCGCAAGGGGTCTTTTTATATGAACAAGTGATATGCATAGCGTGTGCCAAACTTACGGGATCACTGCCAGAGGCATTTTATATGGAATAAATAATGAGAAATCTATGGGTTCGATCTTGTCACAACCCCCAGATTAAGAAGCACATATATTATAACGATCGAAATGCAAAGTGATAATCGAATCTAACCGCAAACTACCATATCTGCTCTACAAGGCACCATCTAGGCATTTAAACCTAGAAAAATTTATAGAGTAGGCAGATACGCGCTGTTAAGATTCCACTTTATTTAAATATTCAGATCGTTAGCCCAAGTCACTAGCTCAGTGGAGACACAGAGATAAAAATCTATATCTTAATTTATATCTTAAATATAAATAAATAAAAGCCACTGCCAGAAATTAACACATAAAAATATTTATTTACGCACATATAAAATCATTCTAATTTGAGGAATAAGTTTAACATTTTAGATTTTTATATTAACTTTTAATTTTACATTTAACTAAGTTTCAATGAGTTTAATATTTTATTTAGATAGTCGAGTATGAATAGACTACATAGATTTGCATTTGAAAAGAAAATATTCTTCCCTGATTTAACCTTAGGCAACAAATTTCGCAATCTTCCTGCGCTAATCCATCTGATACATTTATGTATTCAATGTAGCATGAAAATACGACAACACAAAATACTATACTGTCAGGAATGTACATCTGATCAGTAAGTAGAATTAGAGAAGACATTGTCTCTCCACCAACAGGAATGTTACATCTGTTGGCAAGTAGAACAATAAACATAAAACTCCATAGGAATGGACTGCGGTCCTTTGCCGTCTTACAAACCCATCCACAGGCAAACAGAAGGTGTGTGGTGTATATATATAATCCTGCCCATAGCGGATCTCATACTACATCTACAATTACACAAATATATCCAATCCATTGAACCAATTCAACTACAAAATGAATAACCTAAGATTACCCTCCCTTAATATAACTTTACAAAACTATATAGCCATTCATGCCCGACTTAAATTTAACATTTAAATACATTCACACAGATTATTTTTATAAATTTGTTTTTAAAATGTTGAGTATAGATTGGCTGCACAGATTCCACGGTCAAAAACATCCAAATTAAACACAATCGATCAAAATACAAAATCATCGATAACGTCAATTGCAAAAGGGAATACACAAGGCCCCATGGCATTCATCGTAAGATTCTCGCATTAACATCGTTTACCTATATATTCTAATCAACTGTGAAAACTTCAACGTAATCAACCGCTAACGAATCTATGCAACGTCTATACCCAACCTAAATTTCATCTTTAAACAATAAATAATTTATACAATAAGGAAAAAAAATGGAAATGATTTTTATCAATCAGAAAACATATAAAATTAAACATTATTAATTTGATTTTAAACTTAAAAAAGTCAGATAGAAGTTCATAAGCTTGAACGAAAGTTCTTAATTAGTTTTAAATTTAGAGTTCATGTCCATATAGCTTACGTAGAAGATTCCAGGTTTCTGCTTTTAATTCCCATGACGCCTCCATTGGAAGATAATGTGCTAGAGATGGCAATAGCTAGTTCAAGGTATCACAGTCTTTTCATTCATTTTTTTATAGAGAGCGTGGTATGTGTGTCCTACCCCATCTCTCAAACACAAAATGCTGGAACTCCCCAAAAAAACTGTATTTCCCTTTTTATATTATCCACACAGATCCAATCAACAAAATGTCACTAATCCATCACTTTCATTAGGGTCTGAGCCAATGCTTAGTGCTTCCATTGGTCAAGCTAATTTCTCTTTATTTTCTTATCTATCTTTCATCAGATCATTTTAATTATAGAAGAGCCCAAGGGCCAGTTTGGTTTTTGATAATTCATAAACAATCATTTCCATTTACAGATTACATTAATTAATACCTGTTTTTATTTTTAAATCTTGTACTTTTTTATAAAAAAGTACGTTCAAATACTTATTTGTTTTTTTTTTAAAAAAAAAAAAAATTTAAAGTTTGGCATCTGTGCGAATGTATATATGTTTAACACACATTTTAATTTTAGCATTTAGTTTTTTACTTTTATTTGCGAACTTTTAAGTTTTTATTTTAAATTAATGTAACGACATATATATTGTTACAATATATAAAACACGAAGATCGGCCAAATGTCCGTAACGCAGTACAAATAATAAATGTCACTAAAGACATTGGAAAAGTTTTACTACTTTAAAAATAAATGACCGTTGTTTGAATACTATAATTTAGACAAATAATATGCTTTGCAGTTATATATATAGAGAGAGGGATTTTCTTAAATAAAATATACATTAAGATTTTGCTTAGTAAAAGAAACATTAAGATTTACCCCCATCCCTTTTCTGCTATTTAAAATAAATCAATCCCACCTTTGTTGATTTTACAATAAATGAAATATATAAGTACTTTATTTGATATTTTAAGCATAGACTATTTTAAGAGTATAGAAAAAAAATAACTAGCAGTTATATAGAAAACAATTAAGTCACCTTTTTTTAGAATTAAATAAATAATATTTTATAAGATTTCAAAGCGTTAATTAGCTTAAGTTCTGGATTTACCCCGGGTAGAAAATCCAGAGTTAAACAAATCAATTTTTATATTAAAAACGAACCTAAAATGTTCATTCATAAAACAATCCGGCACACATATTAATTTACAATGCATTATATATATTGTAACAGAATTACCTTTTCGACCGTTTGTAAATGTTTAATTTACATTTTTTTTTTCGATCGAGACGACTGTCACGTCAAGCAAAAAAGCAAATATAGACTCATTAATTAAGTCTATATTCCCGATCGAATACTGAGATTACCAATGGAATTTTTCAGTATTATCTTTCCCGATCAGAACGCTTCTTCGGCTGCTGGATATTCATTCATAAGAATGATTTATTTAAAATAATCCAGTGCTTGAAATATTTATAATTTTTTTTCAAGATTTAATATTACTGTACTATATCGACACGTGTACTTTTACTAGAATAAATGTCTAATTAGTATTTTATAACCCTATGGGTATATCATTATAATTAGTATGGTGAAGAAGAAAAGATGAGACGTAAAGAGCTATTTATAAATAAATATTGTTTAATATATACATTCTAAACATTAAAATATAATACTTCAACATAAAACAAGCAATCATTTAAAATAACACAAATTATATTTAATTTAATTATTCACACTAATAATGATAATTCTTTGATACTAAACATTTATATGTAGATATTTTATAACTTAGAGTCTTTTCTTACGTATTCTTTGATACAGAAAAATATTAATAATTTGTTCATTCAGATTGACTTTTGCAATTGCATTTTTTAATTAATGTGGCCATTTATGAAATTGTGTGCATTCATGTTATATTAAAGTTAATTTACCTAGGTTTTCTGGATGTTGACGAGGGAATTATTATCCATCCTGTGGATTACTCCACTTCTTTTGCAGAGATGGAAATTCTTGGGATCCAGCTGGATTCTTTCTTGCAGCTTATTTAAGTAGTATTCTTGCAGCTTCGATGACAGGGAAGGTGAACCATCAGGCAAGCACTATCTCTACTACTACTTCATGAGGAAGATGACTTTACACCCAAGGTGAGTGTGGATTAACTGGAGTCTGTTGTGGCCTTCAACTTGGTACATTTTTGTTCACAGCTCTCGAACTATTCTGTCTGTTAGCTCAGCAGACTCAAGAATGACTAAAACATGGCTACTTCTTTCACAATTTTCCCACTTAATTGTCCCACAATCCTTTACTTATCTTCTTGATTGTTTTTGGAATGTCATTAATTATATTTCACACCTTTATTTTACTTTCATTAAATATATAAAATTTTCTTCTTGTTTTTTATTTATTTATTTATTTTATTATATTTACTTCCATTTCTTTTTTAATAAATAATTTTCTTATTTACACACTCTTTACTTTACACACCTATACATATATATTTCATGCATTCACATGTGTATTTTGAAGGGACGATCTTTATCTTTTTTTTTATAAATTTATTTTTATTTATAATTGCAACGGAAATTGTATCATTGCTAATTCTACAATCATTATCCCCTTTTTATTTATTTTTCCTTTAAGACTTAATCATCAACTTCGATGATCTTATTTACTATTCCTTAACTTTACTAATTTTACATTTAAAAAAGTTAACATTTGACGGTGGAAGATAAGGATCTTGGTTGCTTACCTTCCTTTACTTTTTACCATAATTGGTTTTTTTTCATTAATTGCATTCCTCATTGCCATTTTGATTTTTTAATTAAAACTTAACTTAAAATAAATTTATTTCATTTTTCTAACTTTATTATCCACTTTCTATAACTTAGTTTACATAAGACTCACATTTAATATGATACTATATATTAAATGTACACATGTGTGATCGCAGTGTGTATGATCATTACATTACACCGCTCCCTAATTTTTAAAAATTAAAATATAATGAACTTTCATGTGAAGGCCATTTTTATTCTTAATATTTAACTTCTTTGCTGAGATAGACATGGAGAGACAACTAGGCAAAAGCTATACATATTCAATCCAATCGATCTGTGCTAATCAAACCACTTTAATCCCTGCGGAAGACTTTAACACACACCGACATTTCTACTGTTTGTTCAACTTAATAAAACACAGACCTCTTCATTTTTTATATTTTTTTCTCAGCGTGATTCTTAATAAAATGGGAAAATTTTTTATCCCTCAAAGATAATGCGCCCAGGATTCTTACTGATGCTACATTATTAATAAAAACACTTCTTAATTCTTTAAATTCTTGGTTTACTCATTCATTTTGAGTTTGTATTAAACTGGGAGCTTCTGTCCGGCACAGATAATGAGCCCAAGATTCTTACTGATGCTACATTATTAATAAAACAAATTCTTAATTCTTTAACTTCTGGATGTACTCATTTATATTGAGTTTGTAATAAATTGGGAACTTCTGTCCCGCACAGATAATGAGCCGAGGATTCTTACTGATGCTTCATTATTTTAAAACTTAATGCAGATACTCACCTGCACATTTCCATCATATGCAGAGACAGCTTAACCAAGCTCAGATGTGATCCAAACATAATCCCTATACACACACCAATGCCTCAATCCAGAATGTCAACCATACCTCCTTAACACTTAACTTTACTACTATTATTTATTTGATTTGATTTGATTTTATTACGTATTAATTATTCATTTAATAAGCTTGGATGTTTAGTTTCAAAAACAGGTTTATTTAACTATGTTTACAATAAAGAAAAAATTATAAAATAACATTAAATTTGGCAATACATTTATAAACCATTAAATTACTTAATGTCCAATATTAATAAGATTCCATGTGGAATTTGCTATTAGGTGAGGAGCTAACTTCAAATCTCTTTCTTTGATATCTTTTAATTTTTGTAAAAAAATTAATGTTGGATCAGGTATAACAGACTTGAAGATTATGAAGCATCTGACAAACCATAGACAGAAAGTGATGAAAGTTGCACTTCTTATAATTGCAAAATCCCCATAAGCAAAACCTTTTATGAGTGTGTTGATAATTGGATGTTTTGGTGTATAAATTTTATTAATCAATATTCTACAGCCCTGAAGAGAGGAACAATTGTTGAAAATGTGAAATATGATATCATCC
Organism: Epiperipatus broadwayi; assembly: GCA_028023455.1. Classification (NCBI taxonomy): domain Eukaryota; kingdom Metazoa; phylum Onychophora; class Udeonychophora; order Euonychophora; family Peripatidae; genus Epiperipatus; species Epiperipatus broadwayi. The sequence goes on along the minus strand of JAQFVV010000238.1, from coordinate 110,373 downwards.
TCCCTATGGCAGAGTGAGCAAACAGGGTCCAAAGATGAAAAACCTCTATACATCACAAGAAAGTGGCTTGTTGGAAGGGCATTGAGATTTAGCTTTAGAAGAAAGTCCAAATATTTTGGCTCTAGATGTTTATTAACTGGAGTCCTTTGTGGCCTCGTTAGCCCTGCATTGTCGATGTTTCAACTTGGTACATTTTTGTTCACAGCTCTCGAACTACTCTGTCTGTCAGCTCAGCAGACTCAAGAACAACTAAAACATGGCTACTTCTTTCACAATTTTCCCACTTAATTGTCCCACAATCCTTTACTTATCTTCTTGATTGTTTTTGGAATGTCATTAATTATATTTCACACCTTTATTTTACTTTCATTAAATACATAAAATTTTCTTCTTGTTTTTTATTTATTTATTTTTTTTTTTTTTATTTACTTCCATTTCTTTTTAATAAATAATTTTTTTATTTACACACTCTTTACTTTACACACCTATACATATAATTTTCATGCATTCACATGTGTATTTTGAAGAGACGATCTTTATCTTTTTTTTTTTTATAAATTTATTTATTTTTATTTATAAATGCAATGGAAATTGTATGATTGCTAATTCTACAATCATTATCCCCTTTTTATTTATTTTTCCTTTAAGACTTAATCATCAACTTCGATTATCTTATTTTACTATTCCTTAACTTTACTAATTTTACATTTAAAAAAGTTAACATTTGACGGTGGAAGATAAGGATCTTGGTTGCTTACCTTCCTTTACTTTTTACCATAATTGGTTTTTTTTCATTAATTGCATTCCTCACTGCCATTTTGATTTTTTAATTAAAACTTAACTTAAAATAAATTTATTTCATTTTTCTAACTTTATTATCCACTTTCTATAACTTAGTTTACATAAAACTCATATTTAATATTATACTATATATTAAATGTACACATGTGTGATCGCAGTGTGTGTGATCATCACAATATATATATATATATATATATATATATATATATATATATATATATATATATATATATATATATATATATATTAAGGATATGTTAATAACCTTTTCATGAAGGTTTAGTTAAAAAAAAATGACAGAAAAGATTTTAGAAATTCAACTCGTCAGATTGTTTGAGATTGGAATATCAAAATAAAAGCACACATAAAATCAAGTAATAAATAAATGACCGCACCAAAATTAAAGAAAGTTAGAGCATATAAGATAGAATTAAATTTACAGAAATTATTTAAGAGCAAATTACATTTTACATAAAGTTACAAAATAAAGTTAAATCACATATTAGAAGAAATCTTGATAGATGAATTAGGCTAGATTTAGTTTCAATGGTGGTGGCTTTAAAAGTTACCTGGCAATTTTAAGAGTCCGATTTAAAATATTGCATGTGCACGGCAATTGAAATGAAAGTTCTTAAATAACTGCAAGCTTCTATTAGCATTAAAGTTCTTTAGTCAGGCTTTTACTTCCTTTTGGGCAGCAGAATGAGATGGCCACTGAAGATGATGACCCGACAGGGCCGAGCAGGTTGGTGAATTTATATTACATCATTTTTAGTTTCACAGTGATGTGTAATATGTTTACAATCAATTCTCTCAATTGTATCTAATCTCCCTGTGATTCAAAACTCAGTCATTTTATATTTTTTTTATCAGTTGTTTTTGAAGATGCAACAGTAAGATAACATCCAAAAATAAATTCAAATCTATTTCCAGATTAGAAATAGATTTGACAACATGTTTTCAACAAAAGTATCTCTAATCTTAATCCCATTTTAAGTAAAAACTTTAATTAAAAATACCTTCCCCAGATTAAAACAATAGTGTTTCCAACCCTTAATTATTTTTAGACAATCAACTGTAGCATCTTTCATATTGGATTTTATAAAAATATACAGTTTAATAGAAAAAGTACTTTAAAAAGAAAAAGTTTAAAAAATGACGTATAATAAAATATTTAAAATCAATATTATTAGAAAGTTTTTGCTCCTATATATATTTGAATCGCACCTATAATACTTTAATAAAAAAGAACTAATAATTAATAATAGAATTAATAATCATAAAATTAATAATACAATATTATTGAAAGTTAAAATTGATGAATTTAGACACGCATTTCAAATATATACATAACATACTGTAACCGGACCGCCATACAACCCTTTTATTACATCAGTTGTAACAATTTTCTGATGAGCATGCTGTAGGAAGGAACTATCAATTGACATTCCTAATGCAGATGTTAATGGCACCTACAACAATATTTCCTGCTCATCAGAGGATGTAGTACAATAGAGACTGGGAACATCTAAACATTTATATGTTTGGTTTTCCAAACAGCGCCATTAGAGTTTCGTCTTACTACAACCTGACTGGCCTGGGTCTAGTTATGTCAGATGTAGCTCAGAAGGCATGAGATTTTCATGAACCAGTGCTATGATTGATGAGTGATGCGATAAAACAAAACAAAACTGGACAACTGGACAACCAATTTAATTTTTAGTAACAAAAAAAATTTATTAAATAACAATTAGTTTGCAATTTCTAATAAAGTTCATTTACAAATTCATTTATGAGAAGAAGTTTGGAAACATTCTAATTCAACAATAGTTCATTTTGAATCCATTTATGAGAAGAAGCTTGGGAATATTCTAATTCAATAATAGTTCATTTTGAATCCATTTATGAGAAGAAGCTTGGGAATATTCTAATTCAACAATAGTTCATTTTGAATTCCTTTATGAGAATAAGCTTAAAAGCAGTCAAGCATTCATGGTTTATACAATAATTCATTTTGAAGCAGTCAAGCATTTATGGTTTATACAATAATTCATTTTGAAGCAGTCAAGCATTTATGGTTTATACAATAATTCATTTTGAAGCAGTCAAGCATTTATGATTTATACAATAATTCATTTTGAAGCAGTCAAGCATTTATGGTTTATATAGCATTTCATTATTTTATGAATTATTATCGATTGGTAGACATTTGAATTCAACAATTCTTGGTTTGTGGAGCATTCATCATTTGGTAATTAAAGCATTTATAATTTAGTCAAATATAAAAGTATATTCTTATACATAAATTCTATTTGGCTTGTGGAGCATTTATCATTTAGTAATTAAAGCATTTATAATTTAGTCAAATATAAAGGTATATTCATCTACATAAATTCTGTTTGGCTTGTGGAGCACTTATCATTTAGTAATTAAAGCATTTATAATTTAGTCAAATATAAAGGTATATTCATCTACATAAATTCTGTTTGGCTTGTGGAGCACTTATCATTTAGTAATTAAAGCATTTATAATTTAGTCAAATATAAAGGTATATCCATCTACATAAATTCTGTTTGGCTTGTGGAGCACTTATCATTTAGTAATTAAAGCATTTATAATTTATATAGTAAACACGTTCAAATATTTTTATAAATAAATTTGCGTATAACTATTTCATAACTTCATTTTACAACGCATGATAAACATGTTTCAATACTTTACAAAACAAATTCTAGTTAATTATTTCATAATTCCACTTTATAACGTATGATAAATATGTTTTAGTATTTTATAAAAATTACCTTCCAGTTTTGCAGTCCAGTTTATTCAAGAAGAAGGCGGATTATTTCATTTATGGAAGGTCATGGCATAGTGTGGAGAGAGTGGAGCTTCTAATTTATTCCATTTTTATTATAATTCCTCTAGTAAAACTTTTTCTTTCCATTTTCACGTTTTGTTAAAGCTCTCTGTGTAAGACGAGAGAGAGAAAAAAAGAGGTTCTTTTTTTTTAACGACGTGTCTAATTTGAATACTGCCTCAGTTTAACTCAAGTATCTTTTTTCTTTCTTTTTAATGATTGGATAATTAATTTCTCTTTTTTTTTATTGATACAGATTAAAAAAAAATAAAATAAGATGATATAACATTTTATTTAAATCCATCAATACTAAAAATCAAAAATATGATTTTATTTTTCATTTTTAACGAATCACAACTTTATTGCGTTTCCAATTAGACTGAATCATGCTAGACATTTTTGAATGGGGGGGAATCTTATGAATATTTATATGAGGAAACATATATGTTTCAATACATATACATGACATAAGGAGTGGGATAAGATATAGAATTTAAATATAGGTTAGTAGGTAAAACATGAAGCACAATCTTAAGCTAAGATTGACTGCTTCACATCTCACTTGTTGATATAATCTGACCTTTCAGATAAATCACATCTGAAAGAAGAAATAAATCATATTAATAGTGTTTTATTAGCAAATAGTTATAATTATAAATTTATAAAAAAAGGCCTTATTTCAAGCCCTAATTGGACATAATAGGAAACAAAAAGATGATAAATCAGGTATTAGGACTGGTGTTCCATATGTAAAAGGAACTACAGACAGTATTGGATGTATATTAAAATGCTATAATATAGATACATCATTTTCTACTCATCAAAAGATCAGCAATATAATAAGCAAGCCTAAGAATTCAATCCCTTTTAAATCCCATGATGTTTATCAAATCTCATGAAAATTAAAAAGCTTTTTACATAGGTATAAGTAATCATCACATCAGTGTTAGGAAAGATGACCATGCTAATGCAGTTAAACAGGCCTCATCATCATCAGCCCTCTCACTCCATACTATGGATTCAGGTCATAAAATTGATTTTTCTAGTACCAGGATCATATCCAGATGTGATAATCTCTACCAGTGCAAAATTAGAGAAGCCATTGAGATACTTAAAATGCCAGATTGTATCAGTAAGCAAGATGATACATGCAAACTCCCTCCTATTTGGAAAGATTTTTTTAAAAAAACATTCTTAATTTAACATTTTTGCTATTGGTGAAACTTTAACATTTTTTTTTTCAAATCAGTGATTGTAGCGCCTCTACGATCATTTTTCTACTTTTTATCACCCAATGGATGACTTGTGTGATCAAGTCAAAATGTCAGTATATCAATATTTTAAATTTTTTAACATGGATGAAGCCGCAAAATATGTCTTTTATATATACAACCTGTGAAAATCTTTGTATCAACGTGTATATATATATTAAATTATGATAAATATAAATAATGATTATACAAATTTAGCAGAAGTAGTTTCAATTCAAATGCATTATAGTCATTATTATTAACTAAAATCATGTATACTTTGGTTGATAATGGAAAAGTGAGTCATGCAAATTATTTTATGAAAGAAGAAAAATCTTCATGAAATGATAGAATAATATTTAATCCTAAAATAAGCTGGTATAGAAAGGCAAATTTATATATCAGATGGTAAAGATATACCAAATGATTGAAAGAATGCAGTAACAATATTTGTATGCAAAAAAAAGTATATAAAAAATAGAGACCTATCAATTTTTTTATCATTCCAAGGCAACATCTTTACCAAAATAATTATAACTCGTCTACAAAAAGCTTTGGATTTGAATCAAGAAAAAGGGAAAGATGAATTTAAAAATGATTCCAGTACAGTTAATCACATCAATGTACTGACAGCAGTTATAAAGAGACCAATGAATATGAATTTCCAGATTACAAAAGAGCAATTAATTTATGAACTTTCCTATGTTGGTTAAAATATTGGATCCACAAGATATATGCATTGGATATTGTTATATTGTGAAGAATTTATATCAAAATGCAATCATAATAATTAAACCACATAGTTAGAAGATTATCATTGGTAAAGAGATGTGGTAAGATGATTCCTTATCTTACAGACCTTTTCTATCAGTTTTAGAAAACATATTTTGTTGATTAAAATGACAACCCAAGAGCATGAAATTAAGTGGATATTAATTAAGTCATATAGATTTCACAGATGATGTGGTTGTTTTTTTAAAAGAAATGCTTTGGAGATTCAGGAAATGTTGCCAAAGTTATTAGATGAAAGTAAAAAAAAAAAGGACTAAAATAAATGCTAAAAAGACTAAAGTAACATTCAATGGACTTTCTCAAAAAATAATATAAAGATTGATAATCATGAATTTAAAAAGGTAATAATTGCAAATACATTGGTTACATTATTAATGCATATGGAAGTATAATGGATAAAATTAATCATGTGATTAAACTTCCATGGAGTGTTTTGTACAAATAATATAATATTTAAAGAAAATATGACTATATATGTGAAAAGGAAGATTATTATAATACTTAGACACTTAACAGATAAGCAATTGAGAGACTTCAGAGCAATCAATACAGTATGGAAAGATTATGTTAAGAATAACAAAAAGAAATCCAACATGAAAGACATGAGTGTAAGAACAAACTAGTATCAATGATATCATTAATTGAATCATGAAATTGATATAAAGATCTTAATATACTTCTAGAAGAGATGATAATAGATGGGAAGTTGGAATTTTTCATTTGGTTCCCAGGGAATTGCAATATGTTTAGAAAGAGACCATATATAAATAATGAGAGAATGAAATAAGTTTGCTGGTACATTGAGGAGAGATTAAGAATCAAAGAAAATAGTTCTTTATACTGCCTGCAATCAGTAATGGCTGAAAATAAGTATAAAATTTAGATATTTCTAAACATCCTTCAAAATAAGAATTTTATAGAGGAAATTTAGCAAGATTTTATCCAATGCATGAAGAATTTTTATCTAGACAATTGCAATTTTTATTGGCTCACATGATTGATTTATTTCAGTATGGCACATAGGTAAGTTTTTAATTTATTACTGGGGTGATATTAGGGAGGCTTACATGACTAATTCATTTCATATGTTTATTCTGACACATAGGATAGCTTTTAAATTTATATCTAGATGAAATTTGAATATATTTATGGTGGCTATCGTTATTTCAGACAAGGATATTGGGGAGGGATATTAGGATGAACCAGAGATTTTTAAGGTTGAGTTACTCAAGTGAGATTAATATTACAAGTATCAGGATTTTTTTTGACAATGCCATTGGAGATTGACTACATCCTTGATAACTACATACTACTATAAATGAAATGAAGTAATAAACAATATCATCTGATTTTATTCTTTCACTAATTTACTGAATATAAACAAAGAGCATTTCTGCATACTGTAGTAACTTAACTTCTTATGACAGATTCCAGTTTTATAAATAAATACCTAGAACCTTTTATTTAATTAACATTTAAAAACTACTACTGTGTGAAGCGTTGATGGCCTAGTAGTTAGCATAGCTGCCTTAGCATCACATGATCACTATCTCATAGTTGCCTTCCAAGCAGCTGGCCCGTGCTAGCTACGCGGTCAACGTATTTGACATATGAAAAAAAAACTACTACTTTGTAATTAAAATACTCTTACTAAATATGACTAAATTCTTTTTCTTTTGTTTGTCATGTTCAGTTCCAACGTTTTAAGTTTAACGATCTCAGAAAAGTTTTACTCTACATCTTTCTTTTAATTAAATCTCTAATCTTATCTGTCATCACAGAAAATCTTTTTAAGAAAGCTTTATGAAAGTGAATGTTAAAAGAACCTTTCATTAAAATTCAAACTAAATTTATTTTTCTATATATATATTGAAATATAAAAGTTGGTATACATATTCACACACAAATATTCACATATATGGAGAATTTCTGTACATATGTGCTAATTAGTTAATTTTTTGATTTAATATTAATAATTTATATATACTTTCATCATTAAAAAATACTACATGTTAAAATAAAACGTACTTTATTTAATTCATCTAATAATTTATGTCGGCTTACTATATAACTTTTGAAATTATTATTTATTTAAGGGTATGGAATATCTATATATTAAGAATATATAATTAAGATACACACGTATGTATATGTGTAACTTTTAAACTATAGTAATGGTAAATAATAACAATATATATAAATTAGACGTATTTCCAATTACATTCTAATCATTATTAACTGAAGTCACATAGACATTCCACGAACTCTATAAATAGAAAAGACTCTTGCTACAAAATATCCAAGAAATGGAATGCGTAATCATTTCATTTGCATAAATTTACATCGCTCCTAATCAATTTTTTATATTTTTTATGAAACGGCTATGAATATGAGGGCTTTGACCCTTGAAAGCGCTTAGCCATTTGATTAAATATATATATTAAAAATAAAATAATATATAATTTTCTTTATTTGTTTTTAGCTTTGTGTGCTTGTGCGTGTTAGCCATTTTATATATTTTGATTTAGAACTCTATTTATCAATATTAGCAAATTGTCTATTATATATTTTGTAAAGTAATTTATAAAAATTGTTTCTTTACTTTTTCTCTTTCTATAATGTCTTTCTTCATTTAATCTTCTTCTATGATCTGGACTAAAAGTATATTTAAAATTGCAAGAATTTTTATGGTCAAAGAAAATTGAGACAGTATATGACTGGTTATTTGTAATATTTTTTTACATGATTGTTGGTCGTCTTTTAGTCTTTTTTTAAAAGGGTATCTCAATTTCCCAATGTACGACTGTTTTTATCTACATATAATTTGTAGTATTTTAGGAATATCATTTTTAGAAATATTAATTAATCGATTTATATTTGGAAGAATGTAGAATGAAACATTATATTTATTGCCAAATTTTTTTAAAATTACTTTGGATTGAATATTATTTTAAAATGACATTTTAAAATGACGTTTTTAAATTATTTTTCCTATACTAGTATTATTATTTGTTGTGTACTGACGAGTTTTGTATTTATTAATAAAGTTAACATATATATATGTGTGTGTGCGTGTGTGTGTGTACAATAAAGTCAATACAAGCAATGTTAAATCACTCTAGAAATAATTATATGCAGGAACGAGAATTAGATTAACTGCAAGTAACAACATTCTGATTTGTATTATAATAAAGTATATGCAAATTAGCAAAATTAATAAATAGCCTGAAAAATTTTTAATGGAGGAGAATGTAAAATGAAGTAGAATAAGAAGGGTAAAAATAAAGGGAAACTTAAAGAATGGAGTGAAAACTGATATTGCTGGTGCAGATAAATTATCGCAGAAGGAAAAGGCTGCAATGTGTTTACTTAGAAACGGCTTGTGAACAACCATCTGAAATTTACAGGAATTGAAGAAAATGTTTAGCTATTAAAATAAAGAAATTGTAAAATAACTGTTCGTGATTATATTGTTTTTGTTTTTTAACTAGTCAGTTCATTAGTTGAACTACTGAGTTATTACTATTACTAATATATATATATATATTTCAGAGTTAATAAACTCGTTAAATTATTATTTATGTTTCAATTTCAATTAATGCTAATTATATAGTTGTTAGATTTTAGTCTGTCCCCATACTTATTACTATTGCTATGCATTTGTATTGCATTATAATAATATCAGCAAGTAATAGAAAGTTAAATACTTTAAAGGTACATATCTAAAGATAAGAAAAAAAAAAGCATTTCTAGTTTTATCCCCCCCCCCTCGGTGCGGGAAATTCATGAACCTCAGAGAAATAGCAGTTTGGAACATGGACCCATAGCAAGACAGGGCTATTCCAGACTCCTGTGCATGGATGAGAAGAGCAGTATTTAAAGCCCAGTGAGAACAAGAAAATTGTCGCGAGATAGCAGTGTAACCAGAAGACGGCATGCTTGCTGAAATCAGAACTCGTGATCGAGTGAACTCCGCCACTGAAGGTGCCAAAGTGGAACTAGGGACTTATAGAGGCCATCCATGCTTTATTATTATTTGTTGTAAGCCACAAGGCTAGATTATGTAAGCATATTATTAATATATTAAACTTGCTGTAATCGTAAGACCAGTACTGTAATTAGTATATTAATTTATTAGTAAGAGTAGGTATGTAACCTAAATACACTAATGCCAGTTTGTTGTAAATATGTTAATGTCAGTTTGTTGTAAATAAATATTTATTATTATTAATTATAGGTAGTTGAAGTTATTTAATTCACGTGCTTATGAATGTGGGCAGAGGATATCACAATTGGCGCAGTCAAAAAAGTTTAACCTAGTTAGGGATAGAAGTTTTAAAAATTGGCAGAGTTTTCAAAGGTAAATTTATACTTACTCAGTGACATTCCTGGTTGTGTTTCATAGTGATAATAAGAATAATCCTAGTTTCATTAATAGGAAATTTAATTGGAAATTAGTTCTGGCAGTGTGGAAAACATAGTCCAATTTTGAAGCTAGTTTCATGACTTGGAAAATTAAAATGAAATAGATTTTAAGTAAAAGAACTTTATTTATATTGTAGTTTTGTGCATATTGAAAATTAAAATGAAATAGATTTTAAGTAAAAGAATTTTATTTGTTATGTTGTAAAGTCGTAACTATTGAAAGTTAAAATGAAATAGATTTAAGTAAAAGAATTTTATCTATGTTGTAAAAATTAAAATGTGTGAAAAGTAAATGAGTAATCTAGATATGAAAAGTAGCTGGCATAATAACCTCATTTTGGAAAACACTGATCTTCAGTTTAAAGTAAAAGTAGAATACATTGGGTAATACAAATTGTTATACATACAATGGGAGCACAGGATCTGAGATGGCATTGTTAAGTAGCGTAAGAATAATAATCTTGACAGTGCTAGGTAAACAGGTTTGCAGAAATGTTTGAATCTCTTAAATGGATTGTAATCAAGTTAAATTCTAAACAGATTGGCAGATTTGAAAAAAGAAATCTGAATAACCAGTAGTAAAATAGCACTGCTTGTAGTTTTGATAGTATAATTATTTCTGAAGTTGTCCAAATTTATGGGTTGAAAAAATAAATCTACAAAATTTGCTGCAAAAAAGAGTGCCGGTTAAGTAATGGCCAAGTTGTGGGTTTGAAAAAAGAAATCTACCAGACTGGCAGTAAATAGAGCAGTTAGGAAATAGTGCATAATTGGTAAATCAACATTGGTGTTATTGAAAAAATTTGTTAATGAAGGGATTAATAACAGTATATAAAGTAAAATTAGAAAAAAGAATAAGTGAATTTGTTTCTAGTAAGGACTATTAAACTTTGGAAAAGGTAATTTCTGAAGTTGGGGGAGGTGTGCTATGTATCTAATATCAGCAAGTAATGGAAAGTTAAATACTTTAAAGGTACATATCGAAAGATAAGAAAAGAGATAAGCATTTCCAGTTTTATCCCCACTCCTCTGTGCAGGAAACTCATGAACCTCAGAGAAATAGCAGTTTGAAATGTGGGCCCAATGCAAGACAGGGCTATCCCAGACTCCTGTGCATGGATGAGAAGAGTGGTATTTAAGGTCCAGTGAGAACAAGAAAATCATCACGAGATACCAGTGTAATCCGAAGACATCATGCTGGCTGAAATCAGAACGCGTGATCCAGTGAACTCCACCATTGAAGGTACCAAAGCGAAACTAGGGACATATAGAGGTCATCCATGCTTTACTATTATTTGTCATAAGCCACATGGCCAGATTATGTAAGCATATTATTAATATATTAAACTTGTTATAATCATAAGACCAGTACTGTAATTAGTATATTAAATTATTAGTAAGAGTAGATATGTAACCTAAATACACTAAGGCTGATTTGTTGTAAATATATTAATGTCAGTTTGTTATAAATATTTATTATTACTAATTATCGATAGTTGAAATTATTTAGTTCATGTGCTTATGAGCACCAGGTTGAGGATATTACAATTGATCCTGTCGACTGTGCCATTTGTAATATCCTCTACCCAGTGATCATAAGCACATGAACTAAATAATTTCAACTACCGATAATTAATAATAACAAATATTTATTTACAACAAACCGACATTAACATATTTACAACAAACCGGCATTAGTGTATTTAGGTTACATATCTACTCTTACTAATAATTTAATATACTAATTACAGTACTGGTCTTATGATTACAACAAGTTTAATATATTAATAATATGCTTACATAATCTGGCCTTGCAGCTTATGACAAACAATAATAAAGCATGGTGGGCCTCTATAAGTCCCTAGTTCTGCTTTAGCACCTTCAGTGGTGGAGTTCACTGGATCATGAGTTCTGATTTCAGCCGACATGCCATCTTCTGGTTACACTGCTATCTCATGACAATTTTCTTGTTCTCACTGGGTCTTAAATACCACTCTTCTCATCCATGCACAGGAGTCTGGGATAACCCTGTCTTGCTTTGGGTCCACATTCAAAACTGCTATTCCTCTGAGATTCATGAGTTTCCCACGCAGAGGGGGGGGGGATAAAATTGGAAATGCTCATCTCTTTTTTTATCTTTAGATATGTACCTTTAAAGTATTTAACTTTCTATTACTTGCTGATATTATTATAACACAATACAAATACATAGCAACTATTAAACTTATTTAAAATATGTAAATATTTATATTCTTTCATATCCTACTTTTATAAATTCTTGAGTAGATAGTTCAATATTTGGAATTTTATCACTTTGATGTTATAAATTCTTTTTAGATTATAATAAAATATTGTGCCATTATAAAAGTGATAAAATTCGAAATATTGATCTATTTACTCACGAACTTATATATTTAGAATATGAAAGAAGACATTCTATATAAAGTAATGTTTAATACTAAACTTTACAACATTAATATATTATTCTATAAACAGAAAGCAGTCAGTCTACGAATATCTTAAAATTTGAACTTATTAAAATCTAATTACTCACTGAACCATACCAATTTCATAATAGACTGTCTTAATTGGCTACATCAAACCATTGTTGCTCTCTTTAATGGATACTATTACAATATGGAAGATGGATGGCCAATGGGATTATCTATAAGCAAGATTACTTCAATAGTGTTGAGACCAATTTCTTTCTAAATACATTGATAAAGACCCCACTTTTATATATGCAAGATAGATTGATGATATGTTCATTTAAGTCCCATAATCTGTAATCAACAATTTTGAAATAGACCTTAAGGCTAAATTCCCCTGGACAGTTGAATGGGAAGATGTACAAAAGGAGCTATACCTCAACATGCAGGTTTAGAGGGAGAAGGTGCACTTAAATTAGAAAATTCTTATCAATCCAGTAGAAATAAGATGATACTCATACCTGAATCCATTTCTTTCTAGACAAATAAATACCATAGCTTATCATCATTTCTTTAGAGAAACTACCATTCAAGTAGGCATGAAACTGCTTGTAAGACCAACATCAAGAAATATCTAAACACATTATGCTGTATAGAATTCAAATACAGAGCTCTCACAGAGATAGTGAACAAGCTAAATAACAAAATGAGAACAAATTTGCCAAAATGACAAGCCTTGGATACTGCTCTTCTACATCCTATTATAGTGACAATATAATCAAAATCTGTTCACAATCCTGTTGATTAAGCTTTCATGTTCTACCCACAATAATTAGACTCATAAACAATTCAAAAGATAAATTCCCTTCTGAACAAACACCATATACAATATACTATGACCCCAAGCAGGATGCAGAACTATTTAGTATGATGAGTTATGCACCAGAGTGACCACAAGACACTCATAAAGACAAATACCTTTACAAAAGAGCAACAAACAACCCAGGTCACAAGTCTAGTTTCCTCAAACATTAAAACATAATGGGCTACTCATTTGAGCCCACAGTTGCCAATATAGTTTGCTTCTGAAGTTATGATGTCAAGCACAGAATTAAAGAAGTGTGGCATATTGCCAACACTGCTAACAACATCAATAAGAAAAAATCTTGTTTTTCCTTTGATAAAAAATGGGCCATATAATTTAGATATGTGTGAATACTTTTCATGCACGCACGCACACACACACACACACATATATATATTAACCATTATACAATTACAAATATTTAGTAACGCCCTCTGTTTAATAGTCTATATCTCAATAATAGCGAACTTCAAAATGATTCACTATTATTGAGATATAGAGTATTAAACAGAGGTCATTACTAAATATTTGTAATTGTATAATGGTTTATAGATTTGTATGATTATTTCAGTTAGTGTTAACAGTAACTTTATTTTCATATATATATATATATATATATATACCATTCCCACCTACATATATCTCATTTTTATGAATATGAATATGAAGCCGTAAGTAGTCCTCTAAAGTGCTAAGCTTGATTCAAAATGCATTTATCATAAGATTTTCTTACAATAGCATCTATGAGCTTAAAAGTTAAATTTACAGTAGCATAAGTATTTTTACTCTCATGAATTATAATATATTATGGTTAATCATCACCAGAATAAGATGATTATTAAAACTCAGTAGAACAATTAACAATCTAGATCAACAGGTCATATCTCTTCAAGCATGTGTTAAACATAGAATTATCCATAATTGCTGTAAAATTAAAATCAACTACACAATTTACAACTGATGAAATTGTGACACAACTATAAGTCAGTCAAAATAAAATTATAGACAGATGCAAATGAGCCCTGAAAAGAAGAAAAAGTGCCTAAATAAAAGTTCTAACCACTTGTGTATTCCAGAATATAAACAAAATGTAATAATCTTACCCCAAAGTTAAACCCAAAACACACTTTTTTGCAGCCAAACAATGTGTGAAAATCACTCCTTAAAGATAGCAGCTTCATAAATGTAATAAACATAGCACTATCCACTAACATTAAAGCTTTAATAGAATGTAGATCATGATTCATTGGAAGTAAATGGAATGAGCCCATGATGGAGATAATAATATGTAGAAGAGGGTTTCACAGACAACTCAAATAATGATAGAATTATTAAGAAAATCACAAAAACATTTCACACAAGCCAATCAAATCAATAACAAGTGCTGGAAGAGGAAATTTATGCCAGAGAATGGTTTCTATCCAATAATAGCACAATATATCTAAAAGAAGATAAAGAAAATAGGTTTGTCTTACTTAATAAAGACAAATTTTATAAAGAGAATGAAAGTCTGAATCATCAAATTAAAATTTAATCTTGGGCTGTATTATAATGTTAAATGAAACAAAATAAATTTACAATAGAATTTTTGCACAAACATTGCACTAGATTGGTGTTGTTCAGTAGGAAATTTACATTTTGAGTTGTTTAGTTTATTTATTGTAGTAGATTACAAAAGCTTATTTGATGGTACTGTGGGCAGATTTTGGTTAAATTTTGACTACACATAAAATGTAGAGGAGCAGGACCCATGGCTTGTTATTTTTTGGCAAGTTTGTTCTCATTTGTTATAGAATTTGTTCACTATCCTTGTAAGAGCTCTATATTAGAATTGTATACTACATAATTCATTTAGT
This sequence comes from Epiperipatus broadwayi, assembly GCA_028023455.1. Lineage (NCBI taxonomy): Eukaryota > Metazoa > Onychophora > Udeonychophora > Euonychophora > Peripatidae > Epiperipatus > Epiperipatus broadwayi. Next base: position 95,098 of record JAQFVV010000238.1, on the reverse strand, counting down.
TATTTCTCAAGTTGGCCTTACAAGCAGCTTAATGTTTACATAAATGGTAGTTTCTCTTAAAAATGATGATAAACCAGTATATTTGTGTGTTTTGGAAGAAATGGATTCATGTGCATGTATCCTTTTATTTCTATTGGCTTGATATGTATTTTGTAGTTTAAAGGCAGTTTGTCCTTTTGAACCTGTATGTCAAAGTATTTTAGCCTCTTTTGCCAATCTTCCCATTCCATTGTCCTGATTAATGCCGCTAAAGCCTGAGCTCTATTTTAATCTTGTTGATTGGAGGCTTTGGGGCAGATGTAAATACATCATCAACAATATATTGTGTATATCTAAAGCTGGAGGATTTCTCAATTTATTTAGGGAGAGCCTAATTTTTGATGCTATTGTGAGGTGAAATAATCTCATTTATGGGTAAACCCATTGCCCATCCACATTCCATATTGTAATGGTGTCTGTTAAAGAGAGCAACAATGTTTTGATCTAGCTGATTAATGCAGTCTATTATGAATTTGGCTCACTTAATGAGTATTTGAATTTATGAGTTCAGATTTTAAAATATTGATAGACTGCATTCTATTTATTGAACCATATAGCTCAGTTATATCAAAGCAACCTATTTTAGGTTGAGCTTCTAGTTTTGCATTTTTGATTTCATTTATGAATTTGAAAGATGATTTGATGACATGTGATCTGTAGCCTAGTTGATTGGTGAACTATTGGTTTATCATTTTGGTGGTGCTAAAGTAATGCACTCCACTGAAGTCTAACATCAGTCTAAGAGAGTTTTCTGGTTTGTGTAATTTAATATTAGTGAACATCCATGATGGAATTACACTAATGCCAAAGTGATAGAAAGTTGAACATTAATATATATATATATATATATATTATATATATATATATATATATATATATATATATATATGATAATCCAAATTAATTAAAAATTATTTAGTAATAAATACAATGTCTGTTTTACTTTCTTCCAAGTTCAAACAGATTAATTAATAATTCTAAAAATATTATTTCTAAAATGCAAAAAAAGTAATATTATATATCAAATTATATATTGGATGCAAAAAGTCATAAATCGTGGGAATTGAGAGGTACTTTGGAAAAAGGAGTAAAAAAAATCAAATTCGGTACAAGCATGTAAAAAGCATTAATAATAAGCAAACTATTACTGCCTCAGTTTTCTTTGACCATGAAAAATCTTACAATTTTAAATTTATCTTTAACTCAGATTATACAAGAATATTAAATGAGAAAGATATCATAAAAAAAACGAAAAATTAAAGAGACAATTTTTATAAACTAGTTTGAAAATTGTATAATGAATAGACAATAAGCTAATATTGATATACACAGTTCTATGAAAATGACTTGATATATTCTTTATTTTGGCTAAATGATTTAAGTTGATGATGATTACAATGTAATCAAAAGTACTTTTGACTGGATATATATATACAATGTTATTATTCAACAATATTATGATGTAAAATTTGCACACAGTGTGTTTTTAGTGGGCAGCCTGTTATTTCATGTATGTATATATTTGTACAATGCAAAGTGTTGAATCTTTAAAGTTTTTACTAAAAAAAAAATCTATTGTAATCTGTTAAGGAAATTACTAAAACGTTTTGATACTTTTTTTTAACAAAGAAAGTGAGGAAAATTCTATGAGATGACATTTTTACAGCTAGAAAAAAAATTCTCTAGTGAGTTTTTGAAAGATAATTTTATATGGCAGATCCTAAAACTATAAAATTAATAGTCCTTTTGAAATGGGAACTGTTTTCGACTTTTAAAACTAAGGAAATGCATTTAATTCGTAAAATTTATTTAATAAATAATAATACACGAGGATATAATTTTATTTTCTTAATATGGATTTGATTGTGTGATTAGCATTTGATATTATGAAATAATTGAAACAATATATTGCTACATCAGAAAAGAATTATGACATTATTTCTTTCCCTCTCAAAAAAAAAAATTTTTTTAATAAAAAAAAATATTTTTTTAATATTTATTTACAATCATGTCCACGTAATAATATTCTTTTTCACAGTTAGGTACTAACCCTATATATATATATCAGTTTATTTTTTAGCTAAGTTGACTGGCAGTACAAATTGAGTTTACTATTTTACAAAAACATCTATTATTCCTAATTAGCTTATGATATTGTATTAATTTACAATAATGTCCAAGAATTTTTTTTTTTTTACAAAAGCAGATATTTTTTTAAAATTTCAGATAATTTGGATGACATTCAAAATGGAAATAAAATTAAATATTCATCTTCAGAAATACATTAAATGATGTCCATCTCACGAACAAATCAAAACAACATTAAGATATTAAATTTCATAGTATAAAAATAGGTTACATAAAGCTTCTATTCAGTTTGCATTTGTATTCTTTTTATACCTAAGATTTATATTGTTATTGTAAAAGTAAATTAAAATGAAAACATAATCCATAAAAAAAGACTAATGAAAGTCATAAATTAAGGCAAATTATTATATAAACAAACTTATAGCTTTAAACTGTTAAAAATATCTAGAAGTCAAATTAAAAGATGTTTCATGTTCAAATATTTTTTTTTTTATATTTTAAGGAACTTAAATATTGGGACACCCCCCCCCCCCCAAAAAAAAAGTTTTTGCAAAAAACAACTGCACAATAAATATTGAAAATAATCAAAGAGACTTCTATCAAAGATACCGATTGTTTCCAATAAACTTTAATAAATGGTAGATATACTGAGGAAGTGAATATTTTAGAACATTTTTTTATCATGGAATATCATCTAGACAAAATGAGTACAATCAGAAAAGTTTCAGGGATGTACCATGTCTCTGTAAATAAACATATTTGTAAAGATATTTATAACTTTCTAAAACTTAATGTATTATGTATTGAATAAAGGGACTGTGTAATCTCTTTTACTTTCAGTATGTCAGTGAAAATTTTATACAATCAATGTGCTGTCATAACACTGGTGGCAATTTTTTCGGATATTTATAACCTTTCACGTTTTATGCTGATTACTCCATATATCTCTTTCACTTTATTATATCTGGCCAAATAAGTCTCACATAAATGTCTACCACATTTGATACCATAAAATTAATATTCTGATATGACAATATTCATATAGTAAATAGAACTCTAACAAGATTTAATAAATAACTAAAGAAAATGATTTATTTACAGATCAGTAAGAAAAGAATTTACAGTATTTTATATATCCTTGTTTCAAATGTCCAACAAATATTTTATTAAATGATAAATTGTATAAATTCAGAATACAAGATTTTAGTTAGTCCTTTTTTATTCAATCTATTTTTTTGGATATATTTAAATAAAGCATTTAATAATTCTTTTCTTTTATATTAGCTAATAAATTTCCAATTTAAATTGTGTTTTTTATTAATAAATTCTTATCAAAGCACTTTTAAATGTAACAAAAAGTGTTTCAGACCTACTAGAGGGAGCCAGGGTCTCCAG
>JAQFVV010000238.1:0-91076 GCA_028023455.1 Epiperipatus broadwayi | reverse complement strand
ACTGGAGCCAGGTCTCCAGTTTACTCTGTTACTGGCTTCCTATTTTAGTTACCTAAATTATATTTTAGAGAATTTTTTTTCTCTAAAACATTGCCAATTGACCAGGTAACCTTTTAGGTTCCTTTGTACACAAGAATTATGGCACCATCAGACAACAAGTAAGCATAAATAAAATTTTTCTTTGGAGTGCAGTTAAAAATAACTGACAGTCATGTAAATTCAAGAGATTTGTATTGAAAAACTTAATTTTCAGGGAATATTTTGATTTAAGGCAGCTTTGCTGACTGGGTGAAAGTGTCTGATTGTTGGGAGGACCTCTGAGGGCCTGAATCCTAGTTTTTATATGGGGCAGAGCTGGGAAAAAGGTGTTCTGAAGATCGTTACCAGAATTGGATAGCTCATTTATTTGTTAGCAATAGTAGTATTTTTTATTTAGACTTTAATGCTTGCTTTTTAAACCTGAGATTTTACTTTTAAAGAAAGAATTTTTCCAAAATAGTAAATTGTTTCTCATTGTACCTGATTATTTATTTCAAGTGTTGCTTTATCTTTTATCCATGCATTTGATGCCGGATCACTGACATTTTTACCAGATTTGAATGGCTCATTCATTTGTTAAAAATGACAACGTTATTCATTGCAGTTTTGTGCTTGCATTTTAGACCTGAGATTTGACTTGTGAAAAAAATTCTTTTCTACTATAGTGAATTGTTTTAGACTGTATCTGAACATTTGATTTCAAGTGTTGCTTAATTATTCAACCTTACATTCTATATTAGACATTTTTTTCTATCTTGAATGCTGAACTGTACAAATCGATAATTTTAACTTTTGACTATATGGATTAGTGCTTCTGGTTTTCATAGGTTATCAGGGTGCTGAAACATGATGGACACTATTGAACATGCGATTTTAATGGATACATTACTCTGTGTACATTTTTGATTGCTCTATAGATTTAGAATTATATTGTGGTATAACACATAATGCAAGCATCTGGTTATTACATATAGATTAAAGTTCTTGATTTTGGAAAGTAATGATGAATTTTTTATGCAAGGCATTGGAAATCCTGGAGATTTGCACTGTGATTTTAAATTTAGCAATTATTATGACATTGGCTCATTGTATGGATTGTGCTTCTTGTTTTATCATTTGATTTTTACCAATAGTTAAGGACCTCATGGATTAAGGCTTCTAGTTTTTATAAGTTGTCTGGAAGCTGAAACATGATGGACAAAACTAAAGTTCCCAAAGAGTTCAACTGTGATTTGAACATTGGGTTGGGGCTACTGTGTCCCTCATCTTTGTGGTCTATCTCCCAGGACTTGCTTCCTGGTCTTGGATGGGGGCTGGGATGTGAGTGTATTGGGTTCTAGTATGGGCTTCAGATGAGAGAGTCGGGAATTTTGGAAGATTCCTGGGACCTGAACTCTGGTTCTTATGGGAGGCTGGGATGTGGGGATTAGTACGGTTTCATCTTTCTCATCTTCAGGGCAGTGGAGATGATGTGACACATTGTGGTTTTAGTCTCTTTGTTCTCTATATGATTCATAGGTTGGTTATTAGACTATGTGATAATTTGTAGATGGCATATGATATAAATGTGATATTTACATTTTTGATTAGTGCTGCAGCATTTCTTGTCTTGGCTATGAAGATAAAATAATGTCATGCTTTGGTGACTCAGGCCAGAGAGTTCTACTATGGTTTAAACTTCAAATCAGGGCTGCTGTATTGCTCATCTCTGCCATCTGGATGGCAGGTTCTGGTGCTTGGAAGGTCTCACAAGCCTGGGTTTTGGAAGGGATCCAGATGCTGTGAGGATTAGTAAGGGCATTGGATGAGAGAGTCTGAGCTTTGGAAATACCCCAAGACCTGGTTACTAGTTTTTAGGAGGGGGGCCGTGACATGGGTGCTGCAGGGATTAGTACGGGTTTGCACTTTCTCATCTGGATAGTGGGGATGATGTGATTCTTGGTAGCTGTGATCTACCTAGTTGTCATTAAGGCTATAAATTACTTAGTAAACTATAAGAGAAGCTATGAATGGCAAGATATATGCATATACAATTCAATGTTTTTCTGTTCACTCAGTAAATCAAGTTCTGCATTGTAAATCATTGTTTGAATCTTGTATAGCATACATATAACATGTAAATTCAAAGATTAATATTATGTTAATAAATCATATTTTGAGAAAAATTCCATACAAAAACTGAACTGATAAGTTCAAACCCTACATTATATTTCCAGAAAATGATAACAATAAAATCATAGAAGTTGATGATATAAATAATCATTATTAAAAAAAAAACATATTAATAATTCAATCATGCTATATAATTTACACATATCCAAGCATTCACATTAAAATAAATATTTAAAAATATCCTTAGATATTTTTAAACATTTGTCTGCATTTATCAACTCTTTCACAAAATACTCATGGTAATTTTATTAATGGTCGATTCTTCCACTCTTTAGCATTAAATTCAAGCAATGTGAAATATTGACCTTAAAATACTAATTAGGATATACCTTTTTTGAAATAAAAGAACAGAAACAAAATTATTAAGCAAAAATTTAATCTAAATAACAATAAAAATTACCTATGATCTCATTATAATATTAGTCATTTACGGTGATCCACTTCTTAAAACCATAAATTCAAAGAGAAATTTATGATTAGGATATACCTTTTTTGAAATAAAAGAACAGAAACAAAATTATTAAGCAAAAATTTAATCTAAATAACAATAAAAATTACCAATGATCTCATTATAATATTAGTCATTTATGGTGATCCACTTCTTAAAACCATAAATTCAAAGAGAAAATTATGATTGAAATTTGCCTTGTTCAGAAAATTACTTTCTGAATACCCATTTGTTTTTTAAACATAATAGTAAAGTTAATCTAATTTAAAATTATATAATAACAACAAGTTAGCTTTAAAATAAATAATTGTAAGCTTTTAAATACTAATGTTAAAACTTAATACAAAAAAAATCATAATTACATTTAAAGTTATGAAAGTATTTTTTTCTCCTTGCTCGTACTTTGAATTGCTTGTCAAGCATCTCAGTTTGTTGCCTGGCTACAGTTGAACAGCGTAGTGCACAATGATATCTTTATCTTTGCACCATATGAAGAAATGTACAAATAATAGCATTAAAATCCAGTAAAAAAATCCAACAAAATCCATGGAAAATCAAACAAAATCCATGGAAAATATTAACATCCTGTAAGATAAAATGTTTGTTTTAGTCCTTTTTGAAAAAAATTATCCAGGCATTGAATATTTTCAAGTATAATAATAAAATCTATTTATATGAAATATTTCCTTATGTACATTTTTGGCCATTGTATAGAAGAGATAGAATGCAGTAAGTACAATATAAGCAATATTTGCATTGTTCATCAGTAAAAAATATTCGTAGCACACATTATAATATAAATTATTATTCAGTATATTTATCAGCAGACAAATAATTATGAATTAAAATAAATATTTTTTTCTTTTACGAAAAATATGATTTTTTTTTATCTTTTAAACATAAATCTTGTTAGTAAATATTTTCTTTTCCAGGTAAAAAGACAGTTATATCATTCAGGCATTTATTCACAGATATAATTTTAACCCTTTTAAAAGATGAATCTGATTTCATTATCTCCAAATAAATTATGATAACATATAATGTATTTATTGATTTTATCAATAACAAATTATTTAAAAGACATAAAAGACATTCAAATCATTTTCTTCAACTTGTCTCTAAATACATCATTCTTAAAACATAAGTTCATTTTTATTTCTTTAAAGACAAATCAAATATGGATTATTACTATCAATTATATACTTAAACAAATATTCATCATACCATAAGTTATGTTAAGTTCAGTTTTAAAGCACTGGCGCAGATTCTTAATTTTCTTTTCTTTTCAAATTTAATCTTACAAATAAGTTGTTTAATGAATATCTAGTTCCTCTTAATTACCTCAAATAAACTAGCTGCCTTGCAATATGGTAGTCATTTGAAATAAATATTCACTCATTCCAAACTAATTATCTATAAAAATTACAAAGTTCTTACATAATCACTCGGTTTTGTTGCAGTAATTTTCCTGATATTTGGTATTAAACTCCACAATATCTAAGTAGCCACTATCCCATTCCATAGAGTTATAGAGGTCCTGAACAAAGTTTCAAGTAGACAAACTGACTGGGAAACTTGGTGCTTAGTGATTCATTATTCAAGTAGTTATTCCAATTATATTTTTTTTAAAAAAAACCCACTTTCAAGTAAAGTAATAATTTTAAAAAATTTACTACAGTTATGATATAAAAATAAATGTAGTTATAAAATTCTAACTAAATCCTTAAAACACTGAAATCTATGAGAAAACACAATTAATACTATGAAAAAAAATATGTCTATACTGACTTCAACCTCAATTTTATACTGGCCTTAATCCAATGATTTCACTGGTCAATACTGCTTGTATAAATTGGCTAATTTATATAATTATATCAATATGATATTTTTTTTAAAATTAAGTTACAAAACTATGAGTCATCAATATTAAATATTATCAAATTATTTAATACCTTCAATATTAAATACTTTTATTTAAAAAATTAAATATCCTTGTTAAAATAATTTTTAATATTTAAGTAATTTGAAATTGATTTAAAAAAATAAAATAGTATACCTAAATAAAATAAAAATAATTTAAATTACTACTTTGTTAATATTTTTTCTAAACTGAATATTTGCAACACTTTATTATGTATCAAATTTTGTTAACAAGTTAAAACTAAAGTTTACTTTCCCTAACTTTCTGGAAGTGCATATATTCATACACATTTAATCATGTGATACTTTCAGCACTTTTTAAAATAATATTAAATTAATTTATCATTCCAAATAATATTTGAAACAAAATTAATTATCTTAAACATATAATATAAAATATTTATTGCTGTAATTAAGCTATTCTACCATTATAGCACCTTTAAATATAATACATAAGAATTAATATTATATTTTAGATAATTTACTGTATCATTTTATATTTAATTCATTTCAACGTGATGTCAAACTATCTAATATATCTATATATAAGCTTCTATCTACTGAGTTTTAAATTGGCTATTTACAACATTTAAATTATATATTAAAAAAATAACCTAAATTATTGTCTTTACTATAACTACTTTTCCAACTCTACCTAACTGTCAGTACCTATTGTAAAAGATACAATATATATATATATTAGTAAGAAAAATCAAGTCTTACATCACATAATTTAATTAAATAAGCTTGTACTATAAATGTAATATAATGAGTGTGCTAAAATCTCTTAACAATCTATTCTGAATATTTCTATTTCCAAACTCTTTTCACGACACTTGGGGTTAGACATATTTAGAAAAGATCAATGCTATGAGCACACTCGTTACATAACACAAACAAACACACACAATATATATATATATATAAACATTAAAAGCCTAAAGTTAAACTAGTCAATAAAATAATCAAAATTAACCCAAATTCATTTCTAAAATAGATAAGTCAAAGAAAATAAACTCTAAAACACAATATGTTTTACTGCTATAAGCAGGCTTCTTAAGTGTAAAGGACTATAAAATAGCCACAAATTTATACCAAATATTACCCACAATTCCACTTATATCCCATATATCTTTAGTATTAAAAAAATTTAAATAATTTAATTGTTTCAAATCATAAATGTTTAATAATAAAGATTCTTTAATTTTTTTTTTTTTCATTTTGTACCAAGAAGACAAACTTTGCTCCTTTCAAAGTAATAGTGTGGTATCTCTTTCATGGATATATAAAACAGTAATGAGATATTTATTTCAACCCTATTTTTAAATGTCTTTTTTCTTTCATCTAAATCAGTCAAACAAAACCAACTATAACCATTTTAAGCATTAAGCTTTTCTGGATAATTTTTATAGTTTTGTTATAATATTATTGAAAATATGTAGTGCAATTTGACATCATAAATGTCTTAAATTTTATTTAGAAATATTCTTGAAACAGGTTTCAATCAAACAATGAGTTTTTAATTCAATAAAATGGTATATAGTGTAAAAGAGCAAATTTTTACTTAAGTTTCATAATGTTGTGAGTATAAATGGTATTGTATTTGATTGTATTAAATTAATTAATTAATTTGGATTTTTTATAGAATCCTCTCCTGACATTGCTACTTACTGTGGACAATTAGTTGGTGCTAGTATATCTATTTACAACATTATTAAAACTCAGTTACTCCCAACTCCTACCAAAAGCCATTATACATTTAATCTAAGAGATCTTTCAAAAGTTTTCCAAGGAATTTACATGGTGAATCCATTAAAAGTGCAGGTAACAAAATTTTTCTATGTGATTCTTCTGTCATATATGTTTGTGTTAGGTGATACATATATAGGTGTGTGTGTATGTGTGTGTGCGCGCGTGCGTGTGTGAATATATAAATAGTGAAAAACTTCATTAATTTTGTATATAATAAATCATGCATGCATATGTATGCATATTTGAAGAAATAAATATTAAAAACATATATATTAGATAGAAGCTCATGGCCTTATTTAATGATTCATTTTTACTTTGTTATTCTGACCTTGACAATGCAGTTTGTATAAATATGAGGGTTACACTGATATAATTTACAGATGATAATCATTTAATTTTAGACAATTAGTATAACAGATGAATAAAAATTTACATTTTCTTCATTTATATATATATATTCTAGTGGCAACTCATTTATTAATATTACATATTTAAATTATAGGTAATGATATTTAACAATGTATATAAGTTTTGCTAAGAGGGCCAAAATTGTCTCTGATTTTATGGTGTGTTTAATGTTGCATTAATAAAATCATGTAAATTATGTGTATATGTAATACATACATGTTTGTATGTAAATAATATTTAAATACAAGTATATTGTCTATACTGAAATTAATTTAATTTATAAGAGATTGACTTTCAACCTCTTTACAGTTAACCCTTCCACCCTATACAGCCAATACACATGCACACATATATGTGAAAAAGGGTAAATTATCTCCAATGTATATATCTTGTGCTGAACCAGTACTCATCACTTGGTCCAGATCACCATTTTTCACATCTTATACAATCAGTGCTCAGTTTATATCGATAGCAAATCTTACTTTAATGGACAAGCTTTAATCCCCTGCACTCTCTAACTCTTCAGACATTCATATCATTGAAAAAATCTGATGATGGAATGCTCACGTACATTGTTGATGCCAATATTATTATCATATCTATGCAGACTTTAAGTTACTCTAACCCCTAACATATTGGACCTTCATATGTCCATTTAAATAACCAGAAGAAGTATGGGCAGAATATAGACTGAATATTTTGTATCTAAATACAAGTATATTATCTATAATGAACTTAATGTAATTTATAAGGTATTTGACCTCCCTATACCATCCACTTCATGTTACACAACCAATACACATGACACATACACATAAACCGATAAATGATCTGCAATATGTGTATTTTATGCTGAACCCGGATTTATTAATTTGTCCTGATCATCATCTTCCACATATCTATAATCAGTGCTCAGTTTATATTAAGATAGAAAATCTCATTTTTAATGTGCATGACTTAAATCTTTTTCACCCTCCAACTTTTCAGTCATCCATATCATTGAAAATCTGATAATAGAATTCTCAAACCCCTTGTTGATGCCAATATTGTTGTCAGATCCATGTTGACTTTAAGTCAGTCTGACCTCTCATTTATAGCAGCTAAAATATGCCAATTTAAATATGCTGAAAAGGAATGGGCATAATACAGTCTGAAGTATCTAATACAAGTATATGTCTTACTGAAATTAATGTAACTTACAAGAGACTTGAACTCGGAGTTTCAAACTCCCAGCAGCTATCCACTTTATCTTGTTAAACTAATACACATGACCACATACATGTGAAAGAGTTAAACAATCTCCAATATAGATATTTTGTGCTGAATCAACACCTATCAGTTAGTTGAGATCATCATCTTCCACACATATATAAGCAGTGCTCAGTTTATCTTAAGGTATCAAATCTTCATACTTTAATGGATAAGGTTTAATCTTCTCCACCCTTTAAGTCTTCAACCATCCATATTATTGAAATTTTGATGGTGGAATGCTTAAAACCCTTGTTGATACCAATAGTGTTAATTACTAGTATGAGAAGTCAATTTGAAACATATTTATATGCTGGACATTATATGAGGAGTTGAATGAAAAAAGTGATAAGTAGTTAAAAGTAACAATGCATTTTTACTTTTAATTTCTTATCACTTTTTCCAGGCAATCTAGACCAGTTGTTGTGCAGCTCAACATTGCAGCTGTCTTTGATTTTATTCAACTCAATACCCTTTTAAACATACTTGGTGAGCATGATATTTTTACTGGAATCATAAATATTATTAGAAACCTCCTCTACAGTCATGAATTGAGCATCTCACTTAAGGAGAAGCTTTCTCCCCCATTCTACACCACATCCTCCATTCCACAAGGCTCTCCTCTGAGTGCCCTGTTTTTCATTACTTACCTCAACCCTCTGCTTCTTCAAATTGAGAGATCACTTTTTGGCATTCATATCCCAATTTTAAATACATCAATTCATCACATCACCTATATGGATGACTTGGCCGTTTACCTTCCATCAAAAAAATTTAATTCCAAGACTTTTATCAATACTTAAAGAATTATCTGATCAATCTGACCTCCAGTTTAATATGGCCAAGTCATCTGCCTGGTATATATCTTTGGGTAAGACCATTCCAGGACTATTTGCAGGAAGCCTCAGAACTTCTTGGGCTTCCCTATATTTGAATCCATGTCTGCCATGAGGAGATCTATCCAAGGAAAGCTACTTCAATCCACACAGAGAATCACATCCTCTCTATCCAAAATTTACTTGTCCATGTTCTCCAAGTCCTCCCTCATCAACATACTAATATTCCCTAGAATAACCTATTTCACCCCAGTAGTCAATTTTACCAAAGCCTTCATCAGGAAAATACACAAGATGTGCACTGATCTGATTAGAGGGGGGGGAAGTACAACCATAAGCTTGAGAAATCTACAGAAACACACAAAACTCAATGATTATCCCTACATTCCATAAATACTTTTATATTTCAACATTCCTACAATTCTTTCTGAACAATGTGTCTGCAGTATCCTAACTACTCACATTCCAGAGAGGACACTCCCACAGATAAGCTGCCCCCTAATGGTACTGACTGGCTGGCAGCCCTCGTATGTGTTATCTCCAAACATACTATGCTTCCTAAAAAATCTTCCTCAATAAAAATTAAGTTCTGGGATGCATACTACATCCTTAATCCTGATGTTTCTGCAGGATCAACTATCCTCAGGCTTAACAACCATCGGCTAGTCAAGAAATTTAAGCGATGGTCCCTTGAACCCAAATACTTTGATTTCCTGATGAAGATAAATATTAATGCCTTGCCTACTAAACACTTTCTGGTGCATCACTGAGGATTGTCAAACATAGAGTCCACTTGCTCACTATGCCTCAGACGGGATGAAACTTGACTTCACCTCCTCTGCCACTGTGTTTCCCTTCGCCTTTACAGAGTCCTTATAGCCTCCATGTTAAATAACAATATGCCTGCTCTGTTGACTCTCATTGTCAATATATTATGTGGATCTATCCCAGAGATACAATTAACAACATTTGTATTGTTCTTACTATGGTACACATGGTGCTGGCTCACTTTTAATCATGCACTAGAATGTCTGCTCGAGGTCTATATTAACAAAATGGAAAAAATTCGGAAAAGGGACCAGAATTTGGCCCCCTCTTACATCTATGACTCTACATGGAGGTTATTGATCTGGCCCCCAAAAGCTGATCCCTTTCACTCCTGAATAGAAATCTCCTTTCCTGGAAAGTCATTTGAGACTGAATGGCCTGCATCCCTTTGTGATGACTCACCTTGCTCTGCATGATTATTGCCCAGATCCTGAGTTGCTATGGAAGTAACCTCCAATATGAAGGGTCGACTTGGTCATGTGGAGCATGGACAAAGGATTAGACCTATTGCTGAACTATATGAGACATGCAAGCATGGTCATCTATATTAACAAGATACCATTTCGGAATCGTTCCTCACTGATATGCTTCATATTAGTCCTTTTAACTGGTGTCAAACAAGATATCAATATTGAGCTTTCATCCCCCTGATTATCATGTAATATATTCTATGTTTAACTATTATCATATATTGTAACCAAATTTCTGAATAAAATTCTAAATTTTATAAAAAAAAAAAAAACAATGCATTTTTGTTTGGAAAGATAGTTTTATCTGAGACCGGAAAAATAATACAGTAGAAACTTTTAAAAAATCTTTCGATAATTTATAATAAATATTTTGAATAAAAGATGCAGAAAATGTTTTTTTTTTAAGATAATATTTTTTTAATAATTTTTTTAAGTTGACATTTGAGAAAGGATGAAAAAATGAAGACAATTATTAAAATACTGTATGCGATAAGTCTATATTATCTTAAAAGACTATGTATTTTTATAATATTTTAAAAAACGATAATTAGAAACCAATAATTGAAAGAAAATATCCTAGGATAAATAATAAAATATCCTGACAGTAAAACCCTGTATATGATGGTATTATAGAAAATAAGTAAATATTAATTCCTGGGAATATTTTTTAAAAAATGTACAAGAATCATATCCGGACACCCAAATTTATATCCCTGTGTCAAAGACACTGTAAGCCAGCATAGGAGCCTGAGGGAATGAGGAAAACTTCAAAGAATTATTTTAAAAGTTACAAGCTGAAATCATTTTCAATAATCACTGTTCTGAATAATAGAAACAATGAACTATTATTTTTATAAACTTTCAAGAACAGATCCATGATTATTTTTACCAATAATTACAGATTTTTCAGAAATCGACTTTCCTTTTCATTTATATTTATTTTTTAATTTCATTCATCATTTTATTTTTGTATATACTGAGCATGAGACATGTCTAGGAAGAAATTATCATCGTTAAGTGTTTGAACAATATTATAGCAACAAGTGCTGCAGGTTTCAATTGTCTACACGAAGTTGGTAGAGAAATCCCGAGGAAATAAAAAAAAAAACATTTTTTTTTAAAAAGAACATTTATCACTGAAGTTTATGTAGATATGTTTTGATTTATTTAACTAACCTTTTTTTTCTTATTTATTATTAGGAATAGGATAGGTACATAAAAAGTAATTACTTACTAATAATATTATAATTTCTATAAAAGATTTAATTTTTAAAAAAGTTTTTTAATATTTTAAGTACAATAGTATTCAATAGTATTAAATGAATGTTATATTATACATAAGTGATTAATAAGTAGAAATATCACTTAGGTAATAGTTGTAAAATAATAATTTTATGATGTATTTTTTTTATTTTCTTTAAATTGTCAATGTATTATGTAATGTTATTGTATGAATGTATGAGTATGTGTGAATACATTGTACACACATAAAACTTATAGAAATCAGAATTTATTTATTATAAAAATACACATACTTTTATTCCATATTACTAATATATTATAACTTAATAATGAATATAATTATATGATGCTTTCATAAAGAACTTTATTATTTTTTAAATGTTTAAAGTTTTAATAACAGTCATTTGTATTTTTGTTCAGGAATATTTGATAAGAAAGTGAAATAACCTTTTCTTGTTGAACAGTTTAGATTGTTATCTTTATAGGTGAATTTATTTGTTATTTTAGAATATGTTGTAAGAATTTTTGTCGATGTAAATTGATAAATCTATAAAGAAATTTTTAAAGAGTAGTTACTTAGAAGTAATTTAAAATGAAACCAAAGAGATGCTTTTAATGTAGGTTTTGTTATGGCAATAGAAATAAATTTATGATCTAAGTAATTATGCAGATACAGAATAATCCTGTAGCTTGTATATTTTTCTGTGGGCAGTGTGTTACCATTATATTGAATATTAATGTTCCAGAAAGCTGAAGAAATAGCTTGGACATTGTTATTTTTGGTGGAGGTTATTAGACAGATAAATCATACCTCTCTTTTATTTATGCACTGTTACCATGATGACTATCTGATAGATGTACTATTGAATTGAGACTCTAGTTTGTCCCTTATACCTACACATCTGTTTGCTATCATGATTTCTAAGTATTACATTGTGCAGAATTTCATTTTAATGGAAAATGTTAGATAATTTTGGAGTTTAAGGATTGTTATTGGAAAAGGATAAGATAGGTTTTCTTATGTTGGATGATGATAAAATAAATACAAATGAGATTGAGAATAAAAAATTAAATAAGGAAAAGGATCATACAATATTTTCTATATTTTAGTAAAATTATTTTGTTAAAGTATGTAAATGATAAGTGAAGTTATTTTGTGAAATTTTAAATAAATTTAAGTATTTTAAAATTACATGTATTGCATATTTTTAATATATTATGTATCGAAAGAAAACAGTATAGAATCAAACAAGTAATTATATTTTATGTTAAGGAAATACATCAACCCATACATCTATTTTATATTAGATTAATACTAAGTAAGATGTGTAATAGATTATAATTACATTGTTAATTGAGTCCAATCATCATCATTATTATTATTATTATTATTATTATTATTATTATTATTATTATTATTATTATTATTATTATTATTATTATTATTATTATTATTATTATTATTAGTATTATTATTAGTAGTAGTAGTATGTAGTATTATTATTTTATTATTATTATTATTATTATTATTTTATTATTATTATTATTATTATTATTATTATTATTATTATTATTATTATTATTATTATTATTATATATTATTATTATTATTATTATTATTATTAGTTAGGTGTAGTTGAGAGTGATATTAACTCCCTTATTATGCTTGACTACAGTAATTTTGATTGACTTGAATTAGTTTTTAAGAACCTGAGATTATTTTAGTTAAATTATTTTAAGTAAAGAGATTAAGATTTATTTATCAGCATTATCTTAATTGATTAATTATTGTTGAAGTCATAAGAATGCTATAGATTTATTATTTGACATAGTAATAGGAGAGATAGTATTCTTATGCCATTGAGGTGGTATCCTGTAGGATATTGGTTCAATGTAATTCATATTACCACTTGTATCTCACTTCCTAGTCTCATGATTTAATAAATATTTATTTATTTAATTTATAAAACCGAACCATATTATTATTTTATTAATTAGAGCTAGTTAAACAATTGACATTAACTTAGAATATCTTTATTATTGATTATATGCATTTTAGCCAAGCATAACTATTTATCTGAGCTAGACCCATTGTATTGTATATTATATTTCTTGAAGTGAGGTTACAATATACATATATATCAAAACAAAGGCATCTGGATCTTTCTAAATTGATTTATTAATTTCAAAAGAGAAAATTATTTTCTTACTATCTAAAAAAAATCTTGTTAATGGCAATCTCAATCTAGTTTAATTTTAAAATGTTACTAATTGCATTTACCTAATCAAATTCCAAATGTCTTTGAATTTTATCAAATTCCCCAGTAATGACATGTTTTGTCACCTTTTTTCCTAAATAAATATAAAATTAGAATTTAATTTATACATCCTTTTATCATCAATTGATTTTAATTAATTATTTACATTTACTTTGCTGACTTGAACTTCCCTTCCCCTTAAATAACAATATTAAATTACATAATAAAATAAAATTGTAGTAAAATTAAATTTCTTTATACATTATTTTTTTAAAAGCCTTAGCATTACAAGTTAATGGCAACAATATATATATATATATACATGCAGAACATATATATATATGATCACTAAATGGAGCTTCACCAATAGCTCCTAACAAGCTTTATTTAGATAAATGCCAAGAGATAGAATTCAATATCTCTTTCATTGTCTCCCACCTCCAGACCATTGTTTTGAGCTAGTTGGCTCATGTCAGTGAAGGGTTGGAAGACTAGTTTCTAGTCTTTCTAGTCTTCCAACCCTTTCCTGATGTGAGTCAACTAGCTTGAAACCATGGTCTGGAGGTGGGAGACAATGAAAGAGATATTGAATCCTATCTCTCTCGGCATTTATGTAAACAAAGCTTGTTAGGAGCTATTGGTAAAGCTCCATCTAGTGATGATAAAATGCAAGCTAAAAGCAAGTTACAAAATTTATAACTTGTTTTGTTTATCATATATATATATATATTGCAATAGATACAATAAGGTGGCCACTCTTTATTTAAATGATTCTTTTTGAATATGATATGAGAATTATTTGAGTTTATATACAGGTTTATTAAAATTGTTACAATCTAATTTTTAAGTATGTAAAGTATAACTAAGAATATTTCTAAACATAAGTGCACCAATGTTTTAATTTGTGATGACTGAAAAAAAAAATTGTAATGCATTCATATTTTAACTGAATTTATTTTAGTTTTCCAAATGTAATATTTCTTGCT
The DNA here is from genome assembly GCA_028023455.1 of Epiperipatus broadwayi. Lineage (NCBI taxonomy): Eukaryota > Metazoa > Onychophora > Udeonychophora > Euonychophora > Peripatidae > Epiperipatus > Epiperipatus broadwayi. The sequence continues at coordinate 76,469 of JAQFVV010000238.1, read as the reverse complement.
TTAGTACTTAATTTTTGAAATCTGTAATGGCTGTGGATTTCTTTGATCCTCCTGTAGTCAGTGAATCTAACAATGTCATTCAATCTTAAAAAATACAATAAGGAAAATATTTACATATCAGGGTATTTAATTATTATCTCATTAAATCAGAATGATTAAAAAATGGTGCTTATAACAAAAAGATTAGGAAAAATGTTAGATGCTTACAAACTTTCAAATACAACCTTGATAACCTTGATAACATATTATGAATAAGAAGTGAAGTTTTATTTTAAAATCTTCTCTAATAAAATATTTGTTTTATTATTTATAATTTTATGACCGTAATTGTAAAAAAAAACTACTTCTAATTTTTTAAGTTAAAATAAATTATGCTTCTATTTATTTGTCTATAACATATAACTTACTATGAAGCTATAAAAATAAAGGGTTATTTTTACATTAAATATTTATATTAAGATTTTTTTTATTTTATAAACTTAGCAGTATTTTGAATTATTTTATAAATTGATTTTAAAGTAAATTGTTTAAACTTACATTTGACACGTTTTTATTTTTTTAGACTTTCAATGTTAGCTTGACATGCTTAAAATTATTGCCTTTCTTCATTACAGAAAATAGAAGGAAACGAATTGCTTTTCCATGCTAAGAGTCGCAAAAGTTTTCTCTGAATTCTTCTCATGTCTTTGCAGTTACATTAGAAAATGCAAAAGCTTTTCAAAACATTTTCTTTCCCTATAAAAACCGTTATATATATTTTTGGAAAGATTTACACACAAGAATAAAACTTGGAATTAGAAGCTCTTACACGAATAATAAAAATGATTTAATAGTTTTATAGATATTTGTAAAAAAATTATTAAAATTGATATATATAATATTATACCTATTGTTAAATTTTCCTTGGTGATTCGCAAGCAGCAAAACTGCAAATTAAGCAATCGGACCTAATAATTTAAATAGATAGTTGGAATAATGAAATCAACATGTGTTGAAATAAATGAGCTACAATATTATAACAGGTCTATGATCAACTTTCAGAGTAGGATTAATTAATGCTTATTTAATTAACCTCAAAGACGTTCATATGTGACTTTTACAGTATGCATAAGACTATATTGGAATTAAATACAGAAAAATATTGTATCATTATTGTTTCATTTCCAGCATCACTACCCATACTACAAAGCTGTCAATTGAGCTGCATGAAATGCAAATGCTAACCAAAGTTCTACATGGGTATGAGAACACTTCATAGTGTGACTGAGAAGATTTTGAGCATCTTCTGGTTCTTCCAATTCAACAGCTTCTTTCCAAAGACAACAAATTTGGGATATTGAGCAAAGCTTTTTGAAAAACTCTTTTTTCTGGTTTTTATCTCCCCTTTTAAATCTGAATCTCTAATCCAAATACTCGCACTCTGTGGAATTTGTCTGTCAGCTTCTACCATAATAGTCTTTCCACTGTTTCCAGCCTGAAGCCATGTTGCTTCTAACCAAATTCCAGCCTGAAGCCATGTTGCTTCTAACCAAAAATCCTCATTTTTAGAAAACATCTCACAATCTTTCGTAATAATATTAAGTGCTGCCTGGATTTTCCTCATTATTTCTTATAAATGAGCAGAAGCAATGCATACTGGAAGATAATTATGATCTGTTTCTCTGACAAATTTGAGTTATAAGTGTGCCTTTTAAATATCATTGATATAATTCCATATATAGGGATCATTGATAGTAAATCTATTAAATTACTTTTGGAATTGACATCAGTTTGACCAATAACAGACATTTAAATATGGTTAAGTTTAATGTCTATTAATGTACTTCTTGCTTGCCCAATTTTCCACAAATCAAGGTCAAGAGCTGGGGTTATGCCACAAAGAGTCATTGCAACTGACATTGGAGTAATTATTCCATCATATTTTTGTTGCATTAAATCAAGGCTTGCTAAAGATTATTTTGAAAAAGCATGGTTAACTATAAATCTATCTGGCATGGATATATATTTTTCTGATTTGGAATTTCTTTGTTTTTTAATATATGCATTCCCTACTTCAGGAATATTATGCCATTTTTCATCTGAAACTTCAGCTAATTTTCACTTTAGAAATTAGAGAATTGTTGAATTCTGGGACATTCTTATTGACATTTTTCTAATTCAATTTTTAGACACATTTTTCTATATTCTTTTCTTGTTTCATCCATTCTTTTATCAATAGCTTCATAAATTGTATCTGCTTCTTCGCCAATCTTATTATATGGATATTTACTAAGCAAATTTAAATTATGTTCATAAACCTCAGAATTAGGAAAAACATTTAAATCTTTATCATCATCTTTTTATTTTGTTTTTGCATTGCCCATGAGGAGCATGACAATCATCAGATGCACCACTGTTATCATTTCTAAGACTTTAAATAATCATAATGATTAAGATATTATTCTACCATTCTCATAACATGGAAATCAAAGTGTTTGAGAATTGGACCCTTTTTTCATGTTCTGAAATGGACATAAGATTCTAGCAAATCTATTTAAACTCTGGCTGGTAAATGTTTGCATCTAACTATTTAAACTTGAAATAAAACATAGAAAGACTCTAAACCCTCACAAACTGACAGTAGTTTTTTTCACTGTTTTGATTGGATAGAGTTGGTTGAAAGACCTTTCACCAGAAAGATTATTTAAAAACAGTTTTGTCTTTTAACTATGGTTTAGACTTGAAATGAAAGTCTAAACTTAAAAGTTAATTAAATTTTTAAATAATTATAATCAACAAATATGTAATGAGTGATAATGGATAGTAAATTACTAATAAAAAAGAGTCACAAATTATTTAATGAGTTTAATAATATTTCTAGCTTAAAATATCTAATGATAAACATTATCTTAAAGCAAATAACTAATTGTAAATGGTATATAAATATTAAAGCAGGCAAAACTCTCCACACAGTAGTGCCACTCAGTGCAAGCCAGAGTAATCAATGGATGCCAAAAGGCTTGGGCATAAAATCCCTTTTTAGTGCCTACTCATCCAAGACTCCTCACTGATGAAAGCCACAAGCTAGAAACTAAATCTGGGGATATTGGATGAGTAGGCACTATATGGGGATTTTATGCCTAAGCCATTTGAATCCATTGATTACTCTGGCTTGCACTGAGCCGCACTACTGTGTGGAGAGTTTTGCCTGTTTTAATAACAGTTATGAGCAAACATAAGAAATTGTAATCATGTGTTATTTAGTATATAAATAAATAGAGGAAGACGAATTAGTATGATTAATAAGTTTATTTGCGAAATAAAATAATATTTTATAACAATTTTGATAAAATAAGTTTATTTTCGCAAATATTATAAAATATTAACATTAATTTATTTAATTCATTCCATTGAACAATCATGTAATTCAAATTCAAATAGATGAAGCATGGAAATATGTGCAAATATGATATCGCATGCTTCACAGATGCAATGCTATAAAAATTTTGTTAAAATCAAAATCTTTATTAAGAAAAATTGAATTAAAAGTTATAACGACTGTCACGTGATATCCGGAAAAATAAAAATAAAACTAATTATATAAAAACAGTTACAAAAGTAAATTGATAATTGACTAGCAATTTCAAACAGCATGAGATATTAAAATAATAAAATTGAAGCAAGAAACTCTGACAAAAGGTATACATCATATAATGAGTATTATTATTTAGTACTTTTCAGAGCAAATTATAAATCAACAAGAAGTAAAATGATCAGAGGTTAGAATCCCAATTCTTAAACATTTTATGAACTTCCATGCAATAAAACCACACACTTATTTTTATTTATTTATGCCATAATATTCTGCCTTTATAATATATTAAATGAATACCATTTAAAGTGTTGTAATTTCATAAATTGTCTTATAAACTTTCGCATATCCATTTTCTTTTTATCTCTTTTTCTGATTTTATGGAATCCAACAATGTCTCATTTAAAATTAGTCAGTTTTTTCAATTTATGCAATCTTTTATTAGTTGAATGTGATATTTAGTTATAGGTATCTAATTTAAAGGTTATCATCAAGTGGAAGCCTGGATTGACAATCAAAAATTTCAGAATATGTTTCTTCAGACATCAATGACTATCTTGACTGTCTCCTAGGAATAAAGGCCATACTTTAGTTTTGTCTGTTTTAGCTACAAATATCTATAAAAATGTCATTTTCACATACATTTCTCCTGCCTTTAAGAAAACTCAACTAATATTTCAGTATCAGGCAACTAAAAAAACAGATGTGTATTTTATTATGTTAGAGATAAAAAGCAGTAAAGTCACTATGCTGGTTAATATATATTATAAGCACTTTATGCATGCTTATTTACCAAAACATGCACTTATAATGATTGCAATGATATCCTCAAAAATGTAAATCTCTCCTTTCAGTTAACATTATCCTTATTGTTGGAAATGGATATTTATATTTTCAAAAGATTTTTCAACCAATCTATCTCTAGCAAAGGTATAATCAATCTAGAGAGGAGAGGAAAAAACTGACCCTGCATTATGAATAATTTTTGTAAAAATTATTTAAAAACTACTGATTGTTCTTCATACATGATTTTTAATGAAATTGTAACAACATTTATTTTAGAACAGCATTTGAGTTCTAAAATTTGCTCAGAGTATTTATGACCCTTTAATCATTGTTTGAATTTTTATAATAATTTTTACAAATTTTAATTAATATTTTATAATATTTCATCCATTAATAGACAATATTCTATAGTCTTCAAACAATTGTATCATAACTCATAAAATATTAATATCATCTATGGTCTTTATTACTTTTAATAATGTTTTTTTTTATAACCCACTATTGACAGTTTCGATTGCTCCAGCAATCTTCTTCAGAACTATAATATATATATATATATTGGTTCTGTGTTTTTAATTTAACACTAATATTATCATATTTCCAAAATTGAATTAAGAGATATATTTCAGTACATACATAATACATACACAAAAGCAACAAATAAATTTATTAGAAAAAATGCATATTGAATATTATATGAATAATTATGTGCTTATAACGCTTTTAAAAAAGTTATATATATTACTAAATTTATTTAAAGCTTAGTGCTTTCAAAGCTCTATGGCTTATAAATATGAATTTTTTTTACAATACAGGCTTTTTCATACCTGCACTTCTATATATAATCTGATGGTGGAACACTCAAAGGTTGGCAGTAAGTGGGCTTTGAGTGTTCCATCATCAGTTTTTCAATGAAATGGATCACTGAAGAGTTGTGGGATGGAATGGTTTGAAGCCTGTCCATTAAAGTATGAAGATTGGCTATCTTAATATAAGATGAGCTTTGATTGGATATATGTGTGGAGACAATAATCTGGACCAACTGACGAGTGTGGTTTAGCACAAAATACAGATATTGCTGATTATTTATATTTTCGACAAGTGTGTGATCAAGTGTATCAGTGGTATAAGATATTATGGATGGTTGATGGTAATGTGAAAGTCTGAGTTTAAACAAACCCTATATATTGAATATTATAATAGTTCTTTTTAATAAAAGTAATGAACATATAATATTTATATTTGATATTTTATATTCTTAATAATAAAAACTGTTATACTTTTAAAATACTAAATAAAATATTTTATGTAGCCTTTATTTATTTGGAAATTTATTTGGTTTCATAATGTACAATCAAATTTTAGATTTGAATTAAGGTATTGATTAATAAAAACATAATTTTAAGTGAAGTTTTTGTTAGTAATTCTTAATAAGAATGTTCTCAGCATTTGGCATGCACTGTTTAATCATGTTACTAATTTACTGATATTATAGTGAGAATGCAGGACACTCAAATTCAAATGCAAGATAGAGACTTTCTTACATGTATATTATCATGCATATAAGTTATGCAAGATGGTGTAAATAGCTGAATGGAACTTAAAAGTTGCTGTTTAAATCCCCGCTAATTATATCTAAAGTTCAGTATATGCATTATGCTTGTATTCAAATATTATCAAATTGATTATAGCATCATATAATATTTATCAGTGTAAATTAGAAAATATTTTTGAGTTTAAATATAAATTAATAACTTAATGAATGTAAAGTTATAAAGATTAAAGTTCATGTTTTTGTTCCAAAATGGTTTAGATTGGCATATCTAATTGCAATTAGATATTGATTGGTTTGAAGACTTTGCCATTATCATCATTAAATGAAACTTTTTTAATCATCAATAGAACATCTAAGTCTCACTTCTAATAAATTAGGTAAAATAATGACTTTATGTACAGGTAACTTGATAGCTGTAGCTACCTTTTTATAATAAAATACTTTTCCTTTTAAATTATTATAAGCAGCAGCCCACTGAAATCTGTGTTGCACCCAAATGTCTATCTAAGTTTACCTTTCATTTATATAGCTTCTAAGATATTTAAATTCACATTATCAAATTGATAAAAATCTAAGCTAAAAGTTGCTGAAATTTTTTCACCCATCATTGGATAATAAATAAGTTGAGCTTTTGTTCATTACTTAGTAAACTAAAAACTTTATATATACAATTCAAAACATTAAGCATATTTTATAAATAGGCTTTTGAAAATTCAAAAATAGAACATTCATGGTACATCCAGATTCCAAAAGGATGAAATTTTTGTTTTCAATTTTAAACTATTCCAATTTAAAATTACACTACCAAATCTGATGCAATGACTGTTGTCATAAAAAAATTAAAATTGTTAAATGCAGCAAATACACAACACTGTTTGATACCAATAGTCAATAAAAAATAAAAAACAGAGTCATAAATCACTTGACCCCACTTTCTTTTTTAAGCTTGTAAAATATAAACAAAGAGTTTTGCTAGTTGCTCAACAAGCCTTGTGATAAATGCTTAGCAAGAGAAAGCATTTAAATATCTCTGTCAGAAAACCATACCAAAACCCCTGACCAATGGTTTCATGCTTTGTCTCTCCTCAAAGAGGTGCTAAGATAGTTTCAGATACTAGATCTAAAAATACCAACCCAAAGCCAGCATTGTCTGAAACTAGCCTGACACCTCTCTGAGGAGTTCCAAAGTACAAAACCATTGGTCAGGGATTTGAGTGTGGTTTTCTGAGAGAAATATTTTAAATGCTTTCTCTTGCTAAGCATTTATCACAAAGTTTGTTGAGCAATTAGCAAAGTTTATTGTTTGATACCAGTTTTCATTTCAAATTCCACATATTTTTTATCTGTAGTACTTTTTTTTAATCCATCATATAAAAGCTCTATAATAGGGACAAATGTTGATAGACATTCATCAAGTTTCAACAATGTCAGACAACTGTTGGAATAAGTGAGTGAAATATGTGACCAAGTGAATAAAAGGAATATAAAAAATATTCTTCTGTTCTCTAAAACCTTTTTTGTTTTAAAAATTATAAATATGGCAAGAATGAAAATGAAAAAAAATTAATCAACTAATATATATATATATATATATAATTAGTTTCCAACCAGTAACCACCTAAACATTCACAGTAAATATAGCAACCAATATTTCTAACTGCTGTCAAGGCAACCTTCACACCTTTTAATAGCAAGAATGAATATATATATATATAATTAGTTTCCAACCAGTAACCACCTAAACATTCACAGTAAATATAGCAACCAATATTTCTAACTGCTGTCAAGGCAACCTTCACACCTTTTAATAGCAAGAATGGAAATATATATATATATTGCTTAATACTTTAGCTGTTTCTATTAAAATAACTTTTGTTTTCACTTTTACTAAAAGAGTTTATAACAGTTTTCAACATATAATTTAGTCATTGAAAATATTTCTGCATTAAAAGCATGCGCTACAAAATTGATTTATTTAAGAAAAAATTCTTTTTCTTAATATTTGTATGAATATACTTTTCTTAGCTTCCAGTTTACCAATTTTTATTGGAAATTTTTTTTCTTTAAACAACTATACCAAATATATATATATATATTTGGAAGCTTTTGTCTAATTATTCAGTTGAATGTAAATTTCAAAATTAGTTTTGCAAATGGATAAAACAAAAATTTTTTAAGAACTTTTTTTTTCGTTTCACTTAATTTAATTTATGGCTTGTTTAAATATTATTGATTTTAAGATCTATTTGTGACGTAACTCAATTTCAATGTCTTTTGTTGATTAAATAAATAAGGGAAACACTTCAAAATCATAAAAATCATAATAGTTTTAATATATATTATAACTATAACATTGGTTATATAATCACAATGCAGAGAGAAAACTAAAAATATGTTTAATAAAAAAACTCATGTGAACTAACTAATATATGTATAAACAGCTATTTAGGTATGTGCGCATGTCACTTGAGAAATAAAATAGTAAACTGGCTAAAAAAAAGAAAAAATAATTCATGCACATTATTAATGTTATTAAATATTTACTTTGTGATATGTAAGACAACAATAAATTACAATGTAAAAGAAGAAAGAAGATTACTCTCAATATGCAAAAATAATCTAAATTTAAAACTCTCCCAGTTTGCATTTCCAGAACTGAGTTTTAAATAAAAAAATTTCATGTTTTATAGTAAAACTGGATGGCAAAGCTAAAAATAAGATTAAAATTTGGAATTGATAATATTTTTTAAAAGTTATAATTTTTTATAATGTACTAAAATTTGTATCGACATGTATTGAAGAAAGTAAAAGAAGTGGTTTTTTTTTAAAAATATATTGTTATAATAACAAGAAAAGTCATATATCTCCTATCTGGTGGTGTATATGTTGTTTAAAAACCACATTGTTTGAACAACATAAGTTTGGTATAAATATGTAAAAAACAAGCAACTACACATTATTATTATCAATCTAATTCTAGGCACTCAGTAATTTATTTCATATTCATTTGCATTAGAGTGGAGTCTACTATTGAAACCACATGGAAGAGATAAGCAAACCCCGATTAAAACTTTTTTCACTGTAGGTTGTAATTTTACTGATCATTCTAAAGTATGTTTCAATACTCCAATTACAGTCAAGTATGATAAATTTATTTAGAAGAAAACATATACCATGTAGGGATAAATAACCAAAATCCAAGACCAATCAAAATACCTGAAAAATGGAGTCATATCCTTCAGAAATAAGTAGTGAAGTTTGAAAAACCAGCTCATGCAACACCTCTATAGTGCTGTAAAAAAAGGAAGGTAGAAATGGATAGTACTATATAAATGTTACAAGAATTAAAAATATTAAAGCTTATTGCATATAGAAGAGGAGGTATAAAAGAGTTTGGATCGTTATTATTTTTGTTTTAAAATTGGTCATTTGTTTTTCTGAAGTTGAATAAGGTTAAAATGATATTTGTAGATAGAATTTCAGGAAGGAGTAAGAATAACAAGTAAAAAAAAGAGTAATAATTTATATGAAAAGAATCATAGAATTTTATTTAACATTATACTTTATAAAAGTTGAAATTATTGAATAATTTAAAATATTATTTTTAAAAGTACATATACGTATTGCATATTTTGATAAGACATGTAGTATGACATTATATCGGAATGAAATAAACAGTAATAATCAATAATTGTTATTATACTACAAAGTTATATCAGTTTATACATTAATTGATCTTTGAGTAATATTAATGGTACATTTAATACATACTAGTATATTATAATATAAATAGTAGTAAGACTTAAGTAAAATAGCATTTTAATTATTAAAGTCTATTTACTTACATATATGCTACATGAATGATATTTCACATAAACCTTTTCTTATATTAAGTGATGACAAATGATGTTTATTAAAATTTAAAGTCATAATCTTAATTAAATGTTATTGATAGAACATTTAATAAATGTATAAATTATCTACTTATGAGTATGGAGATAATAACAGTGTAAAATCTTGTATTATTATTTTTCTTATTTTTTGTTTATTTTCTTTAGTTCCATTTAAATGTAAATAGTGTAAATAAATTATTTGTTAAAGTTGATGTAAATAAATTTGTTAAGTTGTTTAAAAGATGTGTTGAATTCATTATTTTACACCACAGCATTTGACAACAGATAATTTGAATGTACATAATATTTGCACAATATGAATTTATTATTTTATTATTTGAGAAAGAAACACAATATTTTCTTAATATAATTTATAGAAATTGATTGACATTAACATATAATATTATAATGGTCATAAAGTAATTATAATGCACAATATAAAAGTATAAGATTATTTATTGCCACAAATTGTTAAATTATAAGATTTTGGTCTATTTTAAAATTAAGATACTATATGGAAATGAAAGACATGCATATGATTTACTTATTTTCTTAATGATTAATGGTATAATCAAATAGATAAGATTAAGCTATACACTAAAGATTATTATTATTGTTAGTTATTGTTATTAGAATAAGTTAGGTGTATTTAGGTTTGATATTAAATCCCTTATCATTCCTATCTACATGAATTATTATTACTTTAAGATAATTAGAAGAACCTGAGATCATTTAATTATAGTTCCTTAACAAAAGATTGAGATTTATTTATCTATTTATTATTAAAGATAATTTATTTATAAAGTCATAAGAATGCTGTAGAGTTAGTAATGAGATAATAAAGAAGTAATAGTATTCTTATGCCATTGAGATAGTGTCTTGAAGAGACATTGACTCAATGTAAATCTGATTACCAATTGTAACTTCACTTCACAGTCTCATGATTTTAGTAAATATTTATTTAATTAGTACATAATATTGAATTATATTAATTTTTGATAAATTTATAATAAATCGGATAAGATATAGTTTTCCTAAAATATATTAAGGATAGTTGTACATATTTTAGCTGAGCATAATGATTTAATTGAGCTAGTCATATTTTAAATTATATCATATATCGAGAAGTGAGGGTACAATATATATATATATAAAGATCAACTTTTCCATAATTCCATGATCTTAATGTTTTCTGCCTGCCTATTGATTAAGTCTCGCTTATATTTATGTATTAACATAGCTTCCTTGATTTTTGTTTTATTATTATTTCTTTCAGTTTGCAATGTTTTTACTTTATTATAACTGAAATCAAAACCATATATAAATGATTTATTATGGTCATGAAAACAGAAGCTGAAAAATTATCATTATCTTTAGAATTTTGTTTCCTATTTTGAACTCTTTTTAATAACAACAAGTGCTCTTTTGTTCTTTTCTCCAATGTCCATCTTGACTCACCTATATATCCATTTATAAATGATACAATTTTTATTTGTAAATAAGGTTTTATCTTTACAGTTATTTATTAATTTCATGTAGGTGATGCATAAAATGTGTGCCACATGTATCTTTATAAATTTTCCTTATGAAACTTGCCTGTTTTTTAAGATATGATATGTTGTACTATTTCCATCATGTATGAGTGAATGTTGAATGTCTAAAAAATTGTAAACTTTATTTAAATTTTCCAAATACAAACAACTTGTTAGTGATAACACAAACATAGATAACACAGGTTAGTGATTACATAACATTTTGAGTAGCATTATTCTCAACTCTTCTTTAGATGTTGCTTGCCTGATATGCCCAGTGATAGTTTTCACATAGAAGTTGAATTTAAGGTAAACATTTCAATGTCTATGCAAATACAGTCATGGTGCATATCAGGCCAACAACACCTGAAAAAGAGTAGAGAATAATACTGCTCAAAACATTGTGTTATTACTAACCTGTGGTGTCTATTTGTGTGTTATTACTAACAAGTTGTTTCTATTCGGAAAGTTTAAATAAAGTTTAAAATTTTCTATGCATTTAACATTCACTCATAAATGAGAAAAATAGTTCAACATATCACATTTATTATACTAACAATATCATTGTAGATGGTATTATTTTGGTAAATATTTTGTATAGAACTGATAAAAGACCAGGTCAGTAATTTTGATATCTTCTGTATGACCATTTTCTGTTAAAATTTAAAAAGCGTGTTAAAAATAATATCAGAAATTACAGATTTATCAGTCTTTTATCAGTTCTATATAAAATATTTAACAAAATAATTACAACTTATCAACAACAAACCTTGGATTTTAACCAACCAAAAGAACAAGGTGGATTTATGAGTGGGTTGGTGTAGTGCATTGTGGCTAAGTATTGAGAGAAGTTACAGAAAGGACAATGAATATGAGTTTCCATTATGCTTTGGATTTGTAGATTATGAAAAAGCATTAAGAGTATTATATTGAATGATTAGAGCAGTGGATCATCAAGGTGTAGACCCGGAATATTGTCATATTTTGAAAAATATTTATAAAAATGCATCAGCAATAATTATATTACATAAGGATATTAAAAAGACTAACATTTATAAGGGTATATTATAGCATAACTCTTAATCTTCCAAATGTTTTACAGCAGTTTTGAAAAAGGTATTTTGTGGATTAAAATGGAAATTTAAGAGAGTAAAAGTAAATGGAGATTATTTAAGACAACTAGATTTTGAAGATGATATAGTTGTTTCTGCAAAAAAATGCTTTAGAGCTTCAGGAGATGTTGCAAGAGTTATCAGATGAAAATAAGACAGTGGTATTAAAAAGAAATATTAAAATACTAATGCAATGTTCAATGGATTTTTTTTCAAAATAAAAGAATTAAGATTGATGATGATGAGTTGGAAAAAATTAACTATACATACCTTGGCCAAATTATTACTACTGATGGAAACATAATGGATAAAATTAACCACAGGATTAAACTTGGTTAGAATGCTATTGGTAGAAATAATGTAATATTAAAAGGAAATATGCCTGTATGTTTGAAAATAAAGATTTTAATAAATGTGTTTCATTGATTCTTACCTATGATTCTGAGATTGGGACTCTTACTAAAAGAGCAATCCAAAGGCTTCAGACCACTCAAAGAAGTATAGTGAGACATATGTTAGGAGTAACATAACGAGATCAAAAATGAAATGCATGGATGGGAGAACAATATGTGCTACTGACATCATTGCTAAAGTAAGAGACTGAAGTGGAATTGAACTGTATATATTTCTTGAAGAGATGATAATAGATGAACAGTTGAAATCTTAAACTGAATACCAGGTGATTATAAAGGATCTAGAAAAAAGACAACATGTGAGAAGGATATAAGTAAGATTGATATTGTTATGTGGAGAAGAATGGCTAAACATCAGAGATGGATTGAACTTGGAGAAACTTTCATTCTGCATTGTATTGATTGATATTGATTGGAAATGATGATGATATATAACAAAACACATGAACATTAATATGTCAAATAGAATAACTACCCTATAAAATATTAATATGACAAAAACATGCCATTCAACTTATTAACACACACAAAAAAACAATTTTTAAAAACCAATTTCCAGAACATATTCATTTGCATATTATTACATTTCTGATTGAAAATATTATTAGAATTAGAAATGCTCTAAAATTTTATTTACTATTGCCAAAAATCTGATGTACTACATCACAGTGTGCTCAGATGTTAGTATTTTATAGAATAATAGTCTGTTTAACACAGTGATGTAGTTGTTATATACAGTTTTACATATAGTTTATATAGTTTTTTACATAGAGAGAGAAAGGCTACAGGATGAGAAAAATTTTATGGTTACAGATATTGTAAAATATATATATCCAAAATTTCTGCTTTTTTTCTGAGATCAGAATTGCGAGAATTATTATAAATGGCTTCTAATATATATATTTGAAATAATAAATTTAACGGTTTACAAACTATTATATACAATCCTTAAATCCCCAGTACATATATATATATATATGTGTGTGTGCGTAAACAAACTTAGACTGATCTTGTCATAGTTTTAGAATTATTTGCTATTCAATTTCTATATTCCATAAAAATAAAAAAACTAATCATTCTGTAATGAGGGTTTCATGATTAGAGCTTACATTGTGCCTAAATTGTGTTTACATATACTTCAAAGTATATTATTTTTTAAAGTTATATAATTTGTATTGACATGTTCTGTATACGAATTGTTTGATTATTTTTATAGAGCCTTTCAGAACTTTTAAGATTGTGGTATCATGAATGTTGCCGGGTGTTTCAAGATCGCTTGGTAAATAATGAAGATTGTACATGGTTTGGGGAGCTATTGGAAACCAAATTTAAAGACTTTGGATATAACACCCAAGAAATTTTAGAAAATGGTCCACTTTTATATGCTGATTTTATGAATCCACAGAAATTTTATGAAAAAATTACTGATCACAAAAAGGTAAATATATATATATATATATTAGACCTTTTTATGTATCATTTAAAGGTAAATATATATATATATATATATTAGACCTTTTTATGTATATTTAAGCATATTGACTATTAAGGTGTATATAAATAAAATATTTGTAGATAATAAACATATAATTGTCATTAAAAATTATTATAAATGTTTTTCAACATCAATATAAATATATTTAAAATTAGTGTTTATAACCTAATTAATACATTTTCATAAGATATAACTTATGTTTTTCCTCCTAGAAGAAAAAGTAAGTTTGAATTATCTTCAAATTTATATTCATGTAAAAATTCTGATAAATTGCCGAAAATATTAAAACATGCATACATTTTATACCGAAAGTAGGTTTGATGAACAAATAAAAACATAGAAGAAAATTAAACTAAAACAAAATATAATATGTTTTACAATTTTACTAGACATATAATATCTATATTGATTATATATTATAAACATATTTCCAAACAGTTTAAAAGATTTGTATTAGAATAACCTTGGTGTATAACATCAACCTATTTCTCTCTTTCTATCTATCTATATGTCTATAAAATTATTTATCTATCCATCCATTTATCTATCTATCTAATAACCAATTTATCTATTTATTTATTTGTGCATCCATCTATATGTTCATCTATCTATTTCTTATCTGTCTTTCTATTTATATAAAATATCTATTTATCTATCTATCTATCTATCTATCTATCTATCTATCTGTCCATCTATCTATCCATCTATCTATCCATCTACCTATCCATCCATCCATCCATCTATCTATCTATCTATTTATCTATCTATCCATCCATCCATCCATCCAACCATCCATCTATCTATCTATCTATCTATCTACCTACCTACCTACCTACCCATCCATCCATCCATCTATCTATCCATTTATCCATCCATCCATCCATCTATCCATCTATCTATCTATCTATCCATCCATCCATCTATCTATCTATCTATCCATCCATCCATCTATCTATCTATCTATCTATCTACCTACCTACCTACCTACCTATCCATCCGTCCGTCCATCCGCCCACCTGTCCGCCTGTCTATCTGTCTGTCCACCTGTCCGTCTGTCCATCTGTCTGTCTGTCTGTCTGTCCGCCTGTCTGTCTGTCTGTCTCTGTCTGTTTGTCTGTCTGTCTGTCTGTCTGCCTGCCTGCCTGCCTGTCTGCCCGCCTGCCTGTCTGTCTGTTCGCCCGCCCGCCCCCCTCACCCGCCCGACCAACCACCTGCCCACCCGCTGCCCGCCCACTCGCCCGCCCACCCGCTCACCTGCCTGCCTGCCCGCCCGCCTGCCTGCCTGCCCGCCTGCCTGCCTGCCCACCCGCCCGCCTGCCCGCCTGCCTCCCTGCCTGCCTGCCTGCATCTTTGTCTAGCTCTCTACCTACATACTTATTTACCTGCCCCAAAATTATATATTAAACTATGCAGGGAAATTTCCTAATTTTCTATAGAAAAGAATTACAATTAAATAAATCAATAAGTAAATGATGTTTACAACACTACAAGAGATGGAATTATTTTTAATATAAGACTTGCAATTTTTTATAAATGTCTTTATATTTTCTGTGAAACTGATTTTTTTTCTATATGAATTTCTTGTTTATAATCAAAATTGAAAAAGTAATTTGTATATGCAAATTATTTTTATTTTTTTATATTTATGAATACCTATTAGAATGGCAGTAAAATATTTTTTTCAAATGGAGAGTGATGTAAGAAACTTTTCACAAGTGTAAAAAAACCTGATTTATGTGTAATAAGTTATAGAGAGATTTACTGAAGATGTCCATGTGACTGATATTCTCCATTGATAATAACACAATTTTACTAATGCCTATTTATTGATTCTCTTTAAAATCATGCTCACAAAAGATACTTACATTTAAATCAGGGAATTGATGCTTTAATAGATGGTATTTATAAATGATATTTTGTCTTATATACTTCTTAATAACACAGGATATTCCCCAGGTTTCAAATATTATTCCTCTTACACACACACACACACATATATATATATATTACATATCAGATTTTTAAAGTTTTTTGCTACTAGTTTGTATCAATGACATTAAGTTTGTATTTGAATTTTCTAGTAAAGTTATCTCTTCCATGCTTTGAAAAAACTTGGAAGATTCTCAATTATAATGGAATTATCTAAAAAAAGGACATTGTCCAAATGTGAAAGTATCCAAAATTACTACAATTTTATTAGGTTCTATTATTCATAATTTAAATTCTTCGAAACATTTTAAGATTAATTCAGTTAGCCTATAACAGATTTTAAATTCCTTCCAAAATATATTAATTATTTGATGTTTTAATTTTCTTCTGGTTTAATTACTATGAGTTAATTAATACATGAGCATTTTTTATTTTATAGTTATTCATATGGCTCAAAATTCATATGAAAGATATTATTATGGTTTACATAAGTTTTCTCATGTTATTCACTGTTTTAATTTATCTAAATACTTAAAGATAGAACAAAGATGTAAATTGCATTTTATGCTGCATAAGTAAATAAAATTTTAAGGGAAATATTCCACTTTATCTTAGCTCTAAACTAAAAAAAAATTATCTTCGTAATTATAATATTAATCTAAAATGCAATTTTATGCAGAGGTTTTTTTAAAAAAATATATTTACTAAAAGTTTTGTTTTTAATGCAGTAAGAATTTATAATAAACCTTTTCACTACTTTAGATTCCATAAAAGTTCTTCTTTTAAAAAAGAATTTAAAGATAGTATACTTAGTTTGTATACTTCTTTAATTACTTTAAATATATTATAATTTGATCATATATTGAAATTATATTTTTTATTAATGTTGTTTATTTTTTGTATGTGTGTGTGTGTATAAATATATATTATTAGTGTTATATATTTCTACTCGCTAAACATACATTTCTGAATACATTACTGAGAATAAAACTATAAGGTAGATTCCCAAAGAACTATTCAAATAAATTTGTAAATAATACTTACATTTTTTGTCAACAGAGTTATTTATTTATAGCCTGGTTTGGAGCAGTTTTTTTATTAATTACATATATACTGAGCTGTGGTATTTTAATGGTTAAATTTATTACATTTTTCTTAATTATTAAAATAATGTCATTAAAAATTAGAGTTCTTTCTTCATCTTTGTGTAACTTATAATTGATTTAATAATTAAATTATTAATGTCAGGTTTTTATCTGGATGACATATTGAATTCAATCTGTATTTCCACCACGATTATTAGAAATACCATTATATACATCAAAAGTTTAAAGAATGAGTCATTCATTATATTTTGTATGTTTTCCAATAAAGAGATATTTATTCATGTCCTGGGAATAAAATGGTTTATTCCATAAATCATATATATGTTCATAGTATTATTTCCTGGAGTTTTGTATAATAAAAATGTAAAAGCTAACTGACATCTCAGTACAGTAATAAGTTGATTTCTCAGATCTTCTTCTTTCTCAAATCTTAAGAATTTCCCTCATTCTCAAATTCTATTGGCTGAAAAACTTTGCAACAAATAGAATTTGAAAATGAAGAAAAAAGAACAAGAGGGAAAATTAACAATTTTAAATCTCACTTCACACATTCTTATGATTGGAAAAAGAAGATACTCTGAGGAGAAAGTACTTTTTATTGTATTGAAACATCAGCTATTTGGCTATTATATTTTTATTACATGGAAGTTCCCCAAACTAATACTATGAATTCATTTATCCATGAGAATATATATATATATATATATATAATATATATATATAAAGTTTGATATCTGTATTCATTTCACAATATATGTAATATGCAAATCAATATATATATATATATCAAAATACAGTACAATTTATATATATATATATCCCCAGACCGGTTTCGACCTATGGGTCTATATATATATATAGTGCTATGATATTCAAGTGTTTACAATTATTAATTTCCTATTTTTCAATATTGAGTATTAATTTTAAAATTATTAATGATATGCTTTATGTGACTAATATTTTAAGTTCACTTTGTATTTCCATCATTGCTAATAAGAGTAAGCTTATAAAGAGCATTAAAAGCTTGACAAAGAATAAAGAATAAATATATTTATTATAGGGCATTTGAACACAGACTTTCAAGTCCTCTTCAGTCATCCAATCAGTACTCATGACAAACAGATGTGAAAAGATAAATAATCTTCAATATACATATATATATAAATAATAATCTTCAATATATATATATATAACTTTATAAATAAATATTTGGAAATACAGTAATTAAAAGTCTATAAAAATTATATGTATAACTATAACTTAGAAGTGCTTTCACTACCTTGTAGCTTTGTCAACTATCACATTTTAAAATGTCAACTTTCCCATAATTCAATGTCAACTTTCCCATAATTCTGTGATCTTAACATTTGCTGCTTGCCGATTAATTAAATTTTGCTTGTATTTACATATTAACATCACCTCTTTAATTTTTCTTTTATTATTATTTCTTTCAGTTTCCAATATTTAACCTTTGTAAATATGCATCAGATAAAACTAAAAATATTGAAATTTATTGTAATGAGTTGTTAAACGTTGGATACAATTATGATTGTGTATATTATACTGTTAAAAATTTTACTTCTAAACATAAAAATATTAATAATAATGTTAATTTTTCTGATAAAAAGTTGTGGATATCAATACCATTTATATCTAATCAACAGGCAAGTTTCATTAAGAAAATTTATAAAGGAATATGCGATATTGCATTTTATGCACCACCTACATTAAATAAATTAATAAACAATTCAAAAGATAAAACTTTATTTACAAATAAAAATTGTATCATTTACAAATGGACATGTAGGTGTGGTAGTGGATATATAGGTGAATCGAGGTGCACATTGGAAAAAAGAACAAAAGAGCACGTATTATTATTTAAAAGGGTTCAAAATACGAAACAAAATATTAAAAGTAGTGATAATTTATCAGCTTCTGTTTTTTATGACCATAATAAAACATGTATATATGGTTTTGATTTTGATTATAACAACGTAAAAATATTGGAAATTGAAATAAATAATAATAAAAGAAAAATTAAAGAGGCAACGTTAATATATAAATACAAGCAAAATTTAATTAATCGGCAAGCAGCAAATGTTAAGATCACAGAATTATGGGAAAGATGACATTGAATTATGGGAAAGTTGACATTTTAAATGTGATAGTTGACAAAGCTACAAGGTAGTGAAAGCGCTTCTAAGTTATAGTTATACATATAATTTTTATAGACTTTTAATTACTGTATTTTGAAATATTTATTTATAAAGTTACGTATATTATTTTAAAGAAATACAGACATCGATTTGAAATATTAATATATATATATGACCTCAGTTTTATATTAAGGTAATCTACATAAATTGGAGATCATTTATCTTTTTGACATGTGTGTGTTCATGTGTATTGAATGGATGGCTGAAAGGAGTTTGAAAGTTTGTGTTTCAATCTTCTATCTATATTTAAATTATATATATATATTGAAACCATTATGGTTTCATGGCGTGCAACAACATAGTAGTGTATGTGCATATATATAAAACTGAAATGAAAATTAAAAATAAACACAGACAAAAAATTTTGTAGGTATTTTCTATATTTCACTGGAATAATAATTATTAAATAATTTTGAATTTTAAAAAAATATTATAAAATAAACATTTAAAAAGGGGTAATTAATATTTTAATATTTCTGATTTTGAAATTTATGTATAAAATAAGCATGTTTCATGCTAAAATAGATCTACTGATAATTATAAATTCCCTTATTTATTTTAGAATTTTTTTTAAGTAAAGCTAGTAGATCATATTTTCATAAAATTTCAAAGTTGCTTTTAAAAGGATTAACACAGATTATAAAAATAGAAAAAAATATTTTGAGTTAATGATTTTTCCCCACCCCATCCTGACTATAAAAAGAATTGATAAAAAGATTAGGTGTGTAGTTGTATTTCTAGGGTTATACAGATATACCATGAAGAGATAACTGAAGGTGGGCAAGTTCTGCAGCTGTTCCATACTATGGCAGAGTTTGAATTTACATGAAAAAAAAGTTTAGCTTCCAGTGTTTCATAGCCCTAATGTGGACAAAAAACTAACTTGTTTGAAATTTATCCAATTCTAGTCTAAATGGAGATGTTTGAATTTTAACAGTTACCTGAATTATACCTTTTCTGATGATGACTATAATCCACTTTCACCAAGACCAGATAACCAAGAGAATCCAGCAGCTTTGTGGTGAATTAGTTTATATGTATGCTGATTTATTTGTATGCAGAGAAGCACAAATAAAGGTATACATATAAGAAGCACAGCTAATGAATAGTGTTTTATATATTGAGAAAAACATTTTAAATAATTTCTTTAGTGAAAATGACATTTAAATTCTAGAATTTAAAAGTAAAACAAGTAAATAATTTTTGCTTGAATTAAAAATCAAAAAGTAAATGAGTTATAAACTCAAAAGTATTTATTGATTGGAAAAAAAAACAAATTTTCTGGAGTATTTTTTAAAAATGTAACTTGTCAAAAATTGATTTTACTTTTTTTTAAAAGAAGAGAGAAAAAAAGAAACATTTATGAATTTTATATATAGTTCAACATGGAATTAATTGTGAAAAATATATTTTTAATAATTTTATTATTTTGACAAATTGAAATATATGTTTGAGACATTAGTGTGGATATGCATTACATTGTGCACACATATGTGTGTTAATTAGTCATTAATTATGCACTATAAGAAATAACTTTCAATTATAGTTTTATGAATTCAAATATCTTAATAAATTATTATACTGAATGTCTGTGTATTGATTTATAGATGTGTTTATGTGAACCCATTATGAGGTATTTATAAATCAAAATAAGTCATTTTTTTCATGACAATTCAGATATGTTCATTTTATATGATATCACATGTCTATGCATATATATATATGTCTGTGTGTGTGTTATAAATCCATTATGAAGTATTGTAAATCACAATGTAATAATTTGAATTTTGTTTTTGTTAATCAAAATCAGAGCAAATAATTTATATGTGTATAGCCATATTCTGCAGACCTTAATGTCATTTTTTATTGTTATTAATAAACTTATATTTTATTGTTAAAATTATTCCAGTGAACTTAATTCTAAATATTTTAGAATATTATATGTTGCATCATCTCTTGTTCACAATAACAGTTATAGAGCTTGTGTTTTCTGAGCTAGATTCATGCAGAATGGTCTATTACATAAGAAAGGTGTATATTAATATATGGGCATCCAATTGATCCATGATAACTGGAATGGTGCAAGAGGAATATTTCCTAAAGTTCACACACTACATTTTAGTTTTTAGTATTTATTTAGAAATTAAGTTTATAGCTGGCCAGTACATTAATCATACTAAGTGGCCAGAGCAATGATGATGGTCACCATATTTTAATATCCCAGCATTATTGTTTGTATGATTATATATTCTGATGGATTAGCACTTAAATTTGTGCACTCAAATTGAGGTTTAAGTAATTGCCCCAAGCTGCAAGAGCTAAATAGTTAGCCTGGTCTACAGTAGACTCATTTCAAATCCAGTCACAAGATTGACTGTTAATTTATTTTATTGTTTATCATTAATGATGATGATGAGTTATATTTATTTATAATGCTGATGAACTTGTAGTTAATTATGCTTATACTTAAGATGAATAGTTGTGCTGATCTTACAGTGATCTCACAGAATGACTACATGCTAATTACTTTTATATTACTTTGATATTAAATTTTATATTTGATTTATATTATTTTATATTAGGTTCAACATTTCATACTTAGTATTTTAAATGTTATATTTAACACTGACTTGGAGATGAGAGTTTTTCATGACCCCATGTTCACCTAAAATCCCCATTGCATTAAATATATATATATATATACATGCAGAATGTATATATGTTTTTATGAAAAATCAACTAATTACTAAACCATGCCACTTGCATAAAATGTGCATATTTTTATTTGACTAACTATTTACATATCTATCTTTCTGTCTTCTATCAATTCATCTAATGATCTATCTATCTGTTCATCTAGCCATCCATCTATCTATCTCTTTAAATGATTATGATGAAACTTAATATAATTTTGTCAATGAACAAATGTACACAGAATAATTAGGATTGTTGAAGTTTATGTCACAACATAAATGAGGCATTTAATTGTAATATGTTTGATAACTACATAAAATGTAATTCTGATAATGATAACCATGTTTGATATATTAATTATGTTTTGTAATTAAAGCTTTTGTTGGCATTTAAATTTTTTTAGATGCTTATCTTATGAGATAACTAGTAATTAGTATGTATATAATAATTAGTAAATAAAAATAATCTAATGTTTTATTGCTGGGGAGTTAAAATCCAGAGTCAATCAATTGCAGTGCATTAAATTGTGCAGGGTATATTAATTATTATTTTCAAATTAGAATTTTCCAAAATGCCATAAAATATATTATAGTAGTTGAGTCACATTTTCATTAATAAAATTTTTGTATTTCTGGGAATATTTTGAAAAGTTAATGACTCAATTCAGAAAAATACTGCATAAGTGTTACATGAAGATTTATAATTATTAAAAATTTAATTGAAACAAAAACAGTAAGTACAAATGAAACTTCAAAACTTTTCATCTAACTTCAAGATGCAATTACTTTGTGGGTGTGTACTAAATATTTTGTATATAAAAGTAAAATATTATTCCTGCAAAGAAAAATTAGTAGACAGTCCTATCATCAATGTGGCTATAGAAAGTATTTAAAAATAATTGCTAATGATTTAGCATCAGCTATGGAAATGTGCAAGTGGGAATAACAAGAAGAGATCAAAAATTCAATATATAGATAAGAGAGAAAACAGGTATTAATGATATCATTGAAAGTATTGAATGACTGAAGTAGAGTTGGGCTGGACATATTGCTAGAAGAGATGATAATAGATAGACAATTGAAATCTTAAACTGGTATCCAAGAGATTGAAAAAGACCCAGAAAGAGACCACATGTGAGATGGATGGATGAAATAAGAAAGTGTGCAGTGGCAATGTGGAGAAAAGAAGCTTGAGATCAGAGAAAATGGATTGAACTTGGAGAGACATTCATCCTGCAGTGGATTGAAAATTGTTGACAATAATGATTATGATCAAAAAAGCAGTTTGGGTAATTAATGTTATAATGGATTTTTTAACAATCCAGTTAGTTTTGGTAACTATGTATCATCAGAGCAAAAACCAGCATCTTTTCAAGATTATCTCCCTATTGACACTTTCCCACACGAATACTTTTCTGCCTATTGTTTATTCATGGAAAAATAGTTAAGAGGGAAAAGGACGACATTTGATACCTTTTGTTCTTGAAATTATTGATGGCATTGTGTAATATCTCAGCATCAGTTAGATGAATAATTGCATTTAAAATGTATCAATGTTTGAAATTTGTTTTGCAAATGACATCAATCTAATATGCAAATATATTTAGTCTTGATTTTAAACATATTTACAGATGTTAACTATTCTCGAAAACTTTTTGGAAGACTACAATCATATTAATACGACTAAAATGAAATTAGTTTTGTTTATGGATGCTGTGTATCATGTATGTCGTATTAGCAGAATTCTTAGGCAAGCATTTGGTAATGCCTTACTATTGGGAGTTGGAGGCAGTGGTCGACAAAGTCTCACTAAATTAGCAGCACATATGTAAGTTTTTATGATACAATTTTTATTTGAATATTACTAATCTCCCACACATCCACTTCTATATTAATATGAAATATTTATATAAAAGTATGTTCAATCTTAAAAATTAAGTTATTGATTGTGATTGTCTTTTTGGTGATTATGGAATAATAAATCAAGTTTAAAAAGTAATTCTAGAGTGCTATATAGTATATATTACTTAATAAATAATTACCAGTTAAAACTAGAATCTTTAAAAAATTTGTGTTAGATTTATATTTATTTATATATGTTTTCCTACATCTATACTAGTTAGTGTATAGATGCCAGATCTAGTGATGTTCATCCAAGTACTCAATACTATTTTTTAGCTTGTGACTTTCAACAATTTGGAACTTTGGATTTTAGAGCAGTGTAACTGGATCTTTTGAACTTAATTGTACTTTTTTTTAGCAACCATCTTTTACTTCTTTGTTTAACTATCATGTTTGCAATCTCAACCAACATGCTTGTGTAATTATATAGTTCTGAAACCAGTTTAATATTTACATATTAAGGTATTTTTAATTTTTTAACTACAAAAATTGGTATAAAACCAATTAAACATCACATAATAACAATTTACATTGATTTCATGTAAAGTTTAATTAGCTTTATTGCAAGGAAGTCAAGCCATACACCATGTGACTTAGTTTAATAAGTTTGTACTACAAATGTTATATAATGATCATGGTAATAGTTGTTACTGAGCTTTTTTAAACATTCTAGCACCTCACTGATAACAGTCAGCAGCTAGAAACTGGTCTTGGAATAGTGATATTCAAAAAAGCTTGTTAAGAGCCATTAGTACACTCATTATATAATAATTAGCTTTATGTTTATGAATATTTTGACTATTCCCATGTTAAATTATTAACCATTAATGTTATTTCTATTATGTCAGTATTTTGAATGTAGTTGTTGTACATGTATTTTAAGTTAAAATAAAGTTGTATCAGACAGATTTGCAAAGGTTTATTTATTTATTTATTTGTTTTTATAATATTTAATTTATAAAGCACAAACAGTATTTGAAATTAAGCTGAGAGACTGCAAACCTCTCACGCTTATTAGCCAATCAGGTGTTATTAATGGCGATCAAATCATAAATACAAGACAGAGAATTTAACAAGAAGAGGGCATCCACCCTTCTCTTTACTTGTCTTTCTCTGTCTTGTTTTTATAAAATTTTGACCAATACATATATTTAAGGTACATGTTTAAATGCATAATGTAGATTTACTGAAGTAAAAGTTTCAATAATTAGGGAGGTCAAATCAATCTTTTTTTTTACATGAAGATAATTTGTTTATATTAATCATATGTTCATCTTATAATGCTAATGATATATGCATTTTTTTATTTAAATAATATTGCCAAATATTAAAAATATTGCTTAAATATTTTATTGCAGACACCACATCAGCATATTACATTCTTTAAAATGTATCATGATTTTTAAATTAATATTGAAAACTGTGTATGGTATAATGATTATTTCATTCATTTACTGTACCAATATTTGTGTTCAAA
The DNA here is from genome assembly GCA_028023455.1 of Epiperipatus broadwayi. Taxonomy (NCBI): domain Eukaryota; kingdom Metazoa; phylum Onychophora; class Udeonychophora; order Euonychophora; family Peripatidae; genus Epiperipatus; species Epiperipatus broadwayi. The sequence continues at coordinate 50,789 of JAQFVV010000238.1, read as the reverse complement.
TTCAGATAGATATAAAAATTATTTAAAATAGAGTTAACACGAGTAGTAAACTAAATGCAATACTTTTGATTATAGTACAAAATTATTAGCATAATAATAATTCATTCTTTACTTCTTGCTACTAATTCCAGAATTAGTTTTTATAGTTTTAAATTAAACTATACTAAAAAAAATATGTAAATTTAAAAATGATAAAATTGATAATATTTAGGTTTTTTAGTAAAATTATCCAAGATTTTTTATGGAGTTTACTGATATGAGTAGTGACAATTATGTTCCTTTATTATCAATCCACAAAAGATGAGGATCTTTTAATGTTTAATCCAGGGTCTCTGAACAATCCATATCATTTTTCATTTTATGCCATTCCAGTAAATGTTATTATTTTATCCATCTACCTCATACATGGTTGTTTTCTAGGTCTTTTACAATCTTGAGTATTTTTTTATTTCAAACTTTAGTTAAGCATTGTTTCTAGCTAGATGTCCAGATCAGTTTGATTTCCACCTTAATTCTTTTAATGAGATCACTGATACTTATTTGTTTTTCCAATTTTTTATTTATTTTCAGTTCTACCTTATTACTCCACACAACTGTTTGTATTTTAGTGCAAAGTATGAAATCTTTGTATTGCTCTTTTACTCAATATTAAACTCTCAGGTTCATTAAAATTTCTTTATTTAGGAAAAAATAAAAAACCAAAAATCTTAAAAAATAATATTTGGATCATTAAAATATTAGCCCCCTCCCAATAAAAACTTTTAATTAATAAATCTGAATTCAATCATGGGTATATAAGTTGAACAACATGAACCACACCCTTCAAGGCAATATTCCATCAAACAATTTTTTTAACATAAGAATATTGGTAAAAGTTGTACTTCATAGATTAGACATCTTCTAAATAGAAAGTATTTTATATGTTTCTTGTGTTTTAGTTTTCTATCTACAAGTAGATAAACATTTATATATTGATAATGCAGTGGAGGACAAAATGTACTGTATCTAACTACATAACTTTATTTATATATTATCCAATCCAAAAGCCATTTTTTGTGAGTATGATACATAATCACATTTAAAAAAAATAAAGTAAAATCTGTATACAAATTTTATAATATGTCAGTAACTGTTTTTCCATCTTGGAATGCCATAGGTAATTATATATCATTAAAAGTCAGTCAATACTTAGACAATCCCAACATCACTAACAATCAACAATTTCATACTGTTTTCAAGGCAACCTCCATTTCTACTCTTTATGAATATAATGTGTATAATAAAATATTTTTTAAAAGTAATTGTTAAGAATTTACAAAATTTTAAAACATACTTAAAGTTAATACTGATTTCAAATCATTAAAATAATTAGAGATATCATAATTTCTTGGTAATAAGATCACTATTATTTTTTATAACAGATAAAAGTTATTGGCAAAAAATAACATGGTCCAGAGCCAGAGCATATTTAATAACAACAGAAGTCAGACAATCTCTATTTATTTTTAAATATAAATATATTAGCTAGATTTTTTAATTGTTTTTATTGCTTCACTCATTGCATGAATAAACACACACTATGTAAAATGCATATAAATGTATTTCTTCAATTTATTATTAATAATCAGAGTTTATTACATTACCTATGTGTAAGTATTTAAAAGTACTCTACACTTGCAGTTCAATAAATAATGCATTTTTTATTTTAATCAATGTTGTCAAGAAAACATGAGTTATTTTGTAATATATATATATTAAAAAGTGAGGGGAGCTTGGAAAAACATACAGCATAGTTTTTTTGGCTCTAATGCAATTGTATATTAAAGTTGGATTAGAATATTATATGAAAAAACATTCCCCTTGGGGGGGGGGATTTCAGCCCTCTGAAATAATTTATATTGTACTTAAATTTTATTAATCATTTATTTATCACTTTATTTCTACTTTTTCATCTGAATTTTTTTTTGACATTATCAATCAGCTCTGTAACTCATCTTCGCAGACTAGCCTAAAACATCTTGAACAAGGGCATCCTATATCAACCAATCACATTGATCATAGCTTTTTCATTCTTTAACAATTGTACATTTTTTTGCTGAGAAATATCTTTCTTTTTATTTTTACTTTGCTTTTTGCTTCATAGTGAGGTTTAAATTGTTCTTAAAGCAAAAGCAAATTATTGCTAATGAAAATCAATTCTTACTTATGAATCTCATATATGGTGGCTGGAAAGGTTGCAAAATGGATGGAAAAAAATAATATAGTGGCAGAAATGCAACGACGTTTTTGATTGGGTAGGCATATAGGAGATAGTTTATTTATAGTTGCACAACTCATGGATGTGAGTATGTATAAAGGTAGATAGTTATATATAACTTCAATAGATATAGAGAAGGTGTATGATAGAGGAAATAGAAATAGATTAGGGTTTATTTTGTGACTTTAATTATAAATGAGTTTGTTTGTTTATTTTCTGTCTCTTTTTCTATTTCTTTTGGATCATTTAACTTTTGGTCTAATTCAGCTAGTTTATCTTTAATATTTTGATCTATCTTTCAATCCTTTTTTAAGATTTTCTGTTTCATCTCATGCTGTTCTTTTTTATCTCATGCTGTTCTTTTTCAAGATTTTGTTCTAATTTCTTTGAAATATTTTTTGACCTTTAACTCCACCTTTTTTGCATCTCTAAATGCTTCTGTTTTTGTTTATCTTTCATTCTTAGTTCCATATGTTTGAATAAAGAATTGTGGTGATGTTGCAGCATTTGCAGAAATATGTATCTTTCCATTAGTCTATTTCTGCTCCATCTGATTATATAGGTTTTTATATGGACCAACATTGTCTATATCAGGAATCCCTATATTAAAACAGGCAAAACTCACTATACGTATTGCCACAAACAAGCCTTCTAGCATCCATTGATTACTCTAGTTTGCTGTGTATGGCAATACGTGTAGTGAGGTTTGCCTATTTTAACAACAATAATACACAATCATAAGAAATGGTGGTCATGTGATGTTTATTGAATCCCTATATTATCTTATTTATGCCATAAAATCATTTTCAATATATTTACATTTGGATTAATTACCAACTGGTCTATATTATTTCATGAAGCCTCATGATAACTGACAAGTATTTGATTTCTTTTTTTAAACCAAACTTTCTTTGTTTACATTTTGTGGTTCAACCATATCTTCAGGCAAATGATGGTTTACAATACCTATATTCATGCTCACACCTCAGAAAAACAAAAATTTACAAATAAAATACATTTACAAAAAAGAACTCTTGATGAAATAAACATAAAATTATATAGAAGAGGAATTTTATATAAGGAATAAATATGCTACTCAGTAACAAAACTATAGTTCATTACTAAATATAAGTGTCAGTGAAAATGTCCCTTTTTTTCAACAAACCATTTCTTCAATTTCTTATATATTTTTGTTTTAATACACACATACATAGAAAAACAATAATTATTTATACAATAATTATTTATAAACTATCTAATGTTTATTTGATTAATGTTAAATGTTAATCTTCAATTACTGTATAATATAGTTTTATGCATCAAGTACAACAGCCATACTGCAAACCCCTGATCTCTAATGTACTTAAAATAAATACAACTCTATGCTTGGATGAATTCATAATTATAACACATTTATTTCACTCATAAATTTTCTAGCATAAAGATATGCATATATTTAATATAGGGTAAATATAATCACTAAAACCTTCCTACAACTGTAACACTAGGGAAAATAAATAAAGTCTGAATCCCAATTTAATAAAACTATATTTTAATTAGTGAGATGGTCCATTTAAGATCCATTCATAAATTTAATAGAACAAAATCTAAAAAAATCTCCATACAGATGCAGAAATATTTTAACTATTAAACAGTGAACAAACAAGTGAATATGTATTATAAACTGACGCAAAATCTTATTCACAGCAATAAAAAAGGAGCTGGGAGAAATGGTGATTTATATAATCTTTAACTTAAAATTGCTGATAATTATTATCCTCATTATATTTTGGATACTTTATTTCACTTTTTTTTATCATTGTGAATTCTTTACATTTAAAATGAATATTCAATCTTTGATTATTTTCTATCTGACAATTTCTACATAAAATAAACTTTTGTTTTCTTTACAAAAGTAAACATTTGATTAACATGTATATTAAAGAAAAGTTTTTTCATTATGTTAACAAATCATAACTTTTCTATGTAGAAAATATAATACAGAGGGAATTTTCATATTTTTTTAACTTCAGTTGTATTAAAATGCAACTAACTAACATCATTTTTAACATTTCATTTCCTATTTTGTCAACAATTCATAAAATATAAGTTGTTAGTATTAAATATAAATTGAAATGAAGCTAAAAATAATGTAGATAATATCTAAATAGTTTTTTTTTAAAAAACAAAAACAAAACAATTTACAAAGTAGATCATATAATCATGATTTATTTTTTTCATGATGGCAAATATTAAACAATTCTTGAATGGTCATAATATCCTTTAATAGTCTAGTTTGAAAATATTAAATAAGTGTTGTTTCTTCATTTTAACTAGAGATTTGTTTGAAAATATTGTGAGAGACTCCATATATCCAAGATAGATTTCAGAAGTTAGCAGTTTTTTCATTGATATACTCACTCAGCATAATGAAGGGTCAGTGTTTGCATGTATAAAGTAAGAATCCATGTTCACCACTTTTAAAAAAATTAATTTTATATAAACTATATTTTTGATTTTGAATATCTGATGTTTTTTAAAGACCTTGTTAATCTTGTTTTTACACCTTTAATATGCTATTTTTGATTTGCTCATATATAAGCATTTGAGTCATAGGAATAAGTGGATCCATTTTATTCCTGCATAAATACTATATTTTGTATTTGAAAGTATTCATTTATTATTATTAACACTCACAAAAGTGTATGCACAATTAGCTTGAAAGGCTGATATTTGAATGTAATACAATTTAAACATACACTATATAAAATAAATGCTTATTTACATATGATTAAGTTCCAGTTAGATTGACATTTAGTAAATTCTAGACAATTTCACTGACATCATTCATTCAGACATCACATATAGTAATTTAAAGTGATTGTTCCATCCTCACGCTTTCCTTGCCAGTACTTCAGATTTGCTCATATATAAGCATTTGAGATGTAGGAATAAGTGGATTTATTTTATTTCTGCATAAATACTATATCTTGTATTGGAGAGAAAGTATTCATTTATTATTATTAACACTCGCAAAAGCATATGCACAATTATCTTGAAAGGCTGATATTTGAATGTAATAACAAGGATTTTAAAAATGTTTCCATTGTTGAATTGAATGAATTTTCAAAACACTTGTTTTCAAATCTGTTATCTAAACTGGCTTAATCTTTTTTAATTTAATTATTTAAAATGTGTTTTTTTTTAAACTGAGTTGTATTGTAATACATTCTTTGATAAGGGTTTAATGGTTTTAATAATTTTTTTTTTTTTACAAACTTATTACATTTTTTAAATATAACAATAATTTATACATTTGAACATTTTCTATCATTAGCGCATGACATAATTTTTTTAATGTTTTGAATGCTATATTTATTACAATCCTCACAACACTGAAAATCATCTGTCAATTATGTGAAAAACCACATTGTTGACACTGAAATGAATGATATTACTATATATGCTGAACATGCATATTAAACAGAATTCAACATTAGGGATCAGTCTGAGCATTCAAGAGAAGGCTTGGATTCAATTGACAGTAATATATATGGAGACAGGGCTGTTATATTCTAATTGCTATTATGTTTTTATAAGCGTGTATTTTTTGCACTTGGTTTATTAATTAATGTATTTATTCTGCTAATAATATGAGATCAATATAATATCATTAGCCCTAAAATATATCTTTCAGTGTGTTATAATGTTTGCCTTGTTATTAACACAGGCAAAACTCTCCATAGAGTAGTGCCACTCAGTGCCAACCAGAGTAATCAATGCATGCTAGAAGGCTTGTGCATAAAATCCTTATCTAGTGACTGCTCATCCAATATCCCAGACTAGTTTCTGGTTTGTGGATTCATCAGTGAGGAGCTATGAATCTTAGAGCACTGCACCTACATCTCAGTTATGAAGGCCACAAGCCAGAAACTAGTCTGGGGATATTGGATGAGTAGGCACTAGATAAGGATTTTATGCACAAGCCTTTTGGCATCTATTGATTAATCTGATTGGCTTGAGTGGCACTACTATATGGAGAGTTTTGCCTGTGTCAATAACAGTAATTTGCTAGCATAAGAAATAGTGATCATGTGATGTTTGCTTTGTGTTTGCATGTAATTTATTTCATCAACTGTTTATAGTATTTTTCAGTAATTATCCTTTTATTATGCTGTACTTATGTATTTTTCTTTTCTAATCATATAATATTCATTCAACACAAAATTTTATTTTATGACCCAAAATAACGTTTAACTAATCAAAAATGAGAAAGTTATATTTTTAGGCAATTCTAAAGTATTTTACATAATCACAAATAAATGTAAAAAATAAAAAATATTGAAAGTAATTGTTTTATCAAGACATTTTTATGTTAAAATCTATCATATTGTAACCATTCATCAGTGCAAACATTCACATCCATAATTCAAGAGGCATGTATTGTGCAAACAACCTTCCATTCATTAAGTAAACTAAAGTTACTAAATAATATATTTTCCAAATCTATCCTATTGCAAAGATCATGGATTATTCATATATATTTTTAATACTATTTGGAAAATGATTATTTGTTGACTAAGACATTTCACATTTTTTATCAGTGCAATTCTTGCTTCAGTATCACCTTAGCACAACCATTCACTATCACAATAATTCAGACTATTCTCTTTCATTATGCATACCTGCTCATGTGGAGATTATTAAATTTATAAAAAGAACAAATATGCATATATCTTAATATACAAATTAAAAAGTGTATGAAACACTTGAATGAGAAGCTATAAAGATTCCAAAAATTATTATATGCTAAGTGCTTTCAAGGCCATTTGCCTCATATTCATAGCGGTAATGCAAGATGCAGAACAAGGAAATAGAGCAAGGAAACAAAGCAGTATGCAAAGTGTATGCAAATGAGCTAGATAGTCCAACATTTGGAGATGTCAAAGCAAGTATCCTGTCTATTGATAGCGTTATTATTGCCATTAATGAATTATGCTTCTCTGATTTTCCGCTTGATGTCGTTTTTCTCAATGCTGACTCTTTTGGGGTGGGAGGGTTCAAACACATGTCCTGTCTTTTTGGAATGTTCTAAGAATGTTGATTAGTTATCGTTATTTTTCTTTGCTCTATTATAGGTGTATCTTAACTAAAATTATATGTATTGCAATAAATAAATTATTTTATAAATTAAATATTTTTACTATTTATTCATAAAATAGTAGTTTTAATTATATGTGAATATATATTTATTACTAATATACAGGGCAGAATATGATTGTTTTCAAATTGAACTGGCAAAAAATTATGGTATGTCCGAGTGGAGAGAAGACTTGAGAAATTTAATGAAAAAAGCTGGATTGCAGAATGATATTGAAGTGTTTCTTTTTTCTGATACACAGGTTTGTGATAAATGTAATTATTTTTTCATTTAGTTTTTAATAACTTCATAGATGTATATTTTTCTGAGATAATTTTAAGTGTATTGTTTTACATTTATTAATAGTTTATTTCTCAGGAGTTCACATGAAATTTGAGAAAGAGATGGGATAGAGCAATGATCCATGCTAAATATAATTAACCATAAAATTTTATGGATCACTTAATATTAGTTCTTTTAATTTTTAGGAAGTTACAAAAATATTGTTTATTGAACATCTCTCAATTCATTATTATTCTGGACTTCGTCTACTGTAAAATAAAGGAAAAAGGCTTTAGGGCCGATAAAAAATTATATTGACAGTAGAGTTAAAAGCCATATCATATTACAATTGCACTTTACTTTTACATTTCACACTATGATACTTCTCTAATAAACTCATATTAATAAAAAAACATTATCTTCTGGATAACGGTAGCCAGGTTGACTATGGATTGATTATTTAAGCAACAAGAGTCTTAAACATACATGCAACTTGTGAACACTTCATGACTTATTTATTTGAAATTAAACTCTCATGATAGATTGTTTTACTAACATTATATTAAAAAGCTAGTGGCTATTTAGAGACTCATAAATGAGTTAATTTTGTTCTATTTTAAAACCAAGAAAATGATAATATATAAATCGTTACCACTAATTATATATATATAATTAATTATAAAGGCATGATTCATAATCTCTGTTTTGAAGTCTGCGCAGATTGCAATGTGTTGCAGCAGCTTTTAACAATTTAAAAGATAAGGAATTTCATCATATTAAGATAATAACTGCTGCAGTTGATTTGATTATACATAAAGCTGTTATTTTACCAAAATTATAGAAGGGATGTGATATACGGGTTTTTATTAATATAACATAAAAATCATTGAAAAATTTGGTTTAAGGATGCTCTTTAAAATTTTTCAAATATAATGACAATATCAGAAGACCAATTAATATGTCCTTCAATTTTCTGGATGTGATATTATAAAATCGATTATTTAAAAGTTATATTTTTGTTAGATTATATAAATATAAGGGATTTGAACAGAGACTTTCAAGTGCTTTTCAACTATCCACACTATCTCATGCCACTGATACCCATGACCATATGCAGTAAGATAAATAATCACCAATATATATATTTTGTGCTGAACTAGCACTCATAAGTTGGTCCAGATCATTATCTCCCACACAAACATATATAATCAGTGCTCAGTTTATATTAAGATAGGAAATCTTCATACTTTCATGGACAGGTTTCAATCTACTACAATCTCCAACTCTTCCATCATCATATTTTCAATGGTATGGATGGCTAAAGGGTTGGAGGTTGGAGAAGATTGAAGACTGTCCATTAAAGTATGAAGATTTCTTATCTTAATATAAACTGAGCATTGATTACATATATATGTGTGAGAGATAATGACCTGTACCAACTGATGAGTGCTGCTTCAGCACAAAATACATATATTGATGATTATTTACCTTTTCTAAATGTGTGTGGTCATGAATATCAGTGGTATGAGATAGTCTGGATAGTTGTAGGGAACTTGAAAGTCTATGTTCAAATCCCCTATAATTACAATTAAGCTCCATGTATATAAAGAATGTATGTATTTCAATATTATACATATAAAATAAATGAGCAATACAAGATCATTAAAAAATGATTTATAGCGAACATGAGTATTATTTTCATTTTAGAGCAAAACCCCAATTGCATTATAAATTTTAATCTCAAAGACATTCTAAAAAAGTACAAGAATGATTATTTCACCAGAAAAATATAAAAGTATAGAGTAACTAAACAATCGCCATTAGAGAGAGCAATCAATAAATTTAAAAAGAAAAGTGCTACAGATAAAATTAAAAGTCATTACGTAAAATATCAAATAAAAAGAATTAAGAACTAGCATATTCTGAATGATGAAAATTTGTGATATACAAATTGGTTTATATACTACTTATAACTACTATATTATTATTATTACTATTACTACTACTACTACTACTACTAGTAGTAGTAGTAGTAGTAGTAGTAGTAGTATTACTACTACTACTAGTAGTAGTAGTAGTGGTGGTGGTGGTGGTGGTGGTGAAGTGGTGGGAGTAGTAATGGTGGTGGTAATAGTGGTAGTAGTAGTAATAATAATAGTAATAGTAGCAGTAGTAGTGGTAGTATTTAGTAGTAGTAGCAGAAATAATGGTGTACTGGTGGCAGTAATGGTGGTGATGGTGGTAGTAGTAGTGGTGTAGTACTAGTAGTAGTAGTAGTAGTGCATAGTTGCTAACAGTAGTGGTAGTATTAGTGGTGGTAGTATTTGTGGCAGTGGTGGTGGTGGTGGTGGTAGTAGTGGATGCAGTAGTATTAATAGTAGTAGTGGTGATTGTGATGGTAGTAGTAGTATTGGAATGGATATGACCATACACATTTGTGAGTGACTACTGCTGATGGTGATGAATAATATCATCAATATCCAGAAATAGGATTTAAAAACTTTTTATACAATCTCAGTAACCTATACATTTTATTCTTAATAAGTAAAACTTATTTATATTTTTGATCTTTTTTTCACTCTTTTTTCTCAAGTCCCTTACGGCTACCTTAGTCACACTTAGTGGGCAGATGGTGTTAAATTTTCAGAAATATTTTTTTTCTAGATGATTTGATTTGAAACTTTAATCCCTCATAGGTTTGATTAAAATGCGCTGAAAAAATTGTCTGTGATATAATTAAAAAAAGTCGAGTAGAAATGTTTATAATGGAGTTTTTTTTTTTTTAAGAATATTATAACTGTTAATCATAAATTTTGTATTAAATCAATGTAAATGCTTACGTAGTGCATGTGGCCTGAAAGTAACTATTCATTACAAAGTTGTATATTTAAATTAATACTTGTATGTGCCATGTATTTTTGTAATATATTGTTTGCTCTAATTTAAGAAATGTATAATCATGTACAGAATAAACTCTGTATAGGAGTTTTCATTACAGTTTTTTAAGCAAGAGAACGCTTAAGTGTATTTAAAGAAACCGATAGCAAATTATGTGTTTCAGATTTTTTTTTTTTTAATTGATAAAATTATCTTAACAAGCATTACTATACGACTTATGTAGAAAAATAAATAATTTAAACGGAAACTGATTTATAGCATCGCCATGTTTCTTTTATTATCTTTATCATTAACCCGCAACACTTTATATATAATGTAATAAAAAAATAAATTACTTCCCGTAAAAAATAAATAAAAAATATTAACTTAAAAATGAAGTTAAAAAAGAGAAGTTATAAATAAATATAATAAAAATATGCTAAACGTTTTCGAGGATCCATGCCTCATAATCATAGCTTTCATAAAAATACATAATAAAATAATTTTTATGAAAGCTATGATTATGAGGCATGGATCCTCGAAAACGTTTAGCATATTTTTATTATATTTATTTATAACTTCTCTTTTTTAACTTCATTTTTAAGTTAATATTTTTTATTTATATATAATGCTACACAAGTAAATAAGTAATCATTAGATTACGAGAAATTGCAAGAAAATGAAATTGCAGCACAAATAAAATAAACGAGATGAACCACTGTATAAAACTTTAAACATACACACGTTATAACCATTAAAACGGATGATAAAGTATGTATGCAATCAAACTATTAAGCATTACTTAAGATATAAATGCCAAGAAATAGGCTATCTATATATTGAATAGAGGATCAAGAATGAATACTAAGGTGACAGAAAATGGTGTGTATATCTGTATAATAGAGCCAAAAAAGATCCTATAAAGTCCATGTTTTCTGATCATATAAGAATGTATGGTTATGTTTCATACCCCCAAAATGTAAAGATTGTTTAAAGAAAACAGTGTAATAGATAAAGAAAATAAAAAAATACATGATTTATTCATGAAACAGATTCAAAGATAAATCCCAACTCCAATGGCTTTAATGAAGTTTGATTTGAAAAATGCAAGTAAATTCAAATTATTTTCTGAAATACTTTTACTAATGTAATGTATTGTTTTCTAACATTTGCATTTTTAAAAGGTGCTCCTTATGGAAAATACTTTTAAGAATTTAATTAATAAGTATTTTGAAATTGTTGCTCGATGCTTATAAGAAGCATTTATGTTATATGCATAAAACTAGTATAAAGATACCAAAATGTTGACTAATAGAATTTTAATAAACAATGAGGCATGATAATTAATAAATAATAATATAATAAAATTTTAAAAACTACTCAGCCAGGCTTTTGATGCAGTGCATCTCTGTCAAATTTAGAGCACAATTTATTCTACCATATATGCTGCAAACTGAAATACTATGATCGTATTAAGATATTAATAGAGTTTTTTTACAATGTTGTTTGTCAAGCTGTTTTTAAATTGACATTTAGTATGGGTTATCTTTGTAGTGTCTATAAGATCATCTTATTGCTTTGTTTATTAGTAAAACTATCTATGGTTTAGCTTCCATTGAAACAAAAGTTATTCAACATTTCTGAAATATTAATTTTTGATATCATAATATGTTGATAATGTTTTTATATGTGCTCTTCATAAGAATATTCATATAGTGCTTACTAATTTAAATAAAAGATTGAACCGAGATAAATCAGATTAATATATCTTAAATTTTAGATTAAAAGTTAATAAAACAGTGCAATGCTATTAATGTTTATAAAGTTGGTAATATTTAGGTGTTATCTATGTTCATTATCCAACATTCCATTTTATTATAAAATGGCAGATTTGAACACCCTTTTATCTGGAAGTTTAAAATTTTAATTAATTTCAAAATCATAGAAATAATTCTTTAGAAAATTTCATAAATGTTTTATCAGCATTGTATATTGTAAAATCATGCTTGAGAAACAATTTTTAAAAAATTACATATTAACATAAACTAATAAAACATCTATTGTAAATTTATGGCTTGCTATTGCCTTATATACATAATTATCAACAAAAAGCATAATTTCTATTATGAATAAAGACATTTTAATGCTCTATATTTAATTAGATAACTTAGCACTCCTGAGGATGAGCTTGAAAGTAATAATAAAACATGGTTGGTTTATGCCCTATATCAACAGATTTCTAATGCTAAATATAGGAGATACAGGCAAATTTAAAGCCAAGGAATTGCAAAGCATGTTTACTTATATAACAGGGCTACAAAAAAATAGTATATATAATTCTGTATTTTTTGAACATGAGAAGAGGTCATTTGACTAAACTTGCTGATACCAAAATAATTTGACTGAAGCAAATAAAAAAAAAATAATTAAAAACAAAGTATGCTTATGTAAGACCCAATTAGCATTTTATGACTATATGAATAAGTCGAGAGAATTATTAATGTAACAGACAATAGCATTCTTTTTAACAAAAACTATTATTTGATATACTAATGAGTGGACTAATAGAGCAAATTGTTCAGCTTAAAGTAACTGATAGTTGCTTAGCAACAACACCAACCAATTTCTCTAGTCATTACATGGAAGTAGTCCTACTCATTTGCTGTTTACATTCCCCACCATATATATATATATATATATATATATATATATGGTGGGGAATGTATATATATATATATATATATATATATATATAAAGTGCCAAATCTGTATATGTTTTATTGAAATTAATTAAGACAAGTATATTTTTAATGCTTGCATCATATTCATTGTTATTTTGTTGAGAAGATCCATTTTTTGTTAATTTGAATATTGTTTGATATTTGGTTTATTATGTTTTAATTTTGTGTGATAAACCACATCTTTTTAATTTGTGTTTCATCTTATTTGTGTCTTCACACATTATTTTAATAATATTTAAATCAAAACTATGTCCATTTTCTTGTTCATGGTTGTGAAAGTCCAATGTACTTGTACAATCAGACATAACTTTTGCTTTTTTATACATTAAAGTGTGTTGTGTTATTCTTGTTTTTACATTGAGCCTTCGTCTCTCCATAGCATGTGTATGGACATCCGTTTTGGCCATATGTTACAAAATAAATGACATTAGGCAGATCCAGTTGTGTGTATTGTCTTTCTTATCATTAGTGAGTTTATTTAGATTGATGGGTATTTTAAATTTGTCAGACCATTTTTAAGGCCTTGTTTTACATCAGTGTTAAATATGATAGAGTTTTACAGCTTTTATTATTTTTAATATTTGCTGTTTTGTTTAAAATATTTCTTTTGAATTGTTCTATTTGTTTATGTATGTGTGTTAAATTGTATTCAGTTGTTATTAAATCAGCAACATAAGTTTCTTTATTCTCAATTTTATCAGATTCAAATTGACATAAGTAATTATCATGGTACAAAATCATTTATAAGTCTACAAATTTATGTGATGTAAGCACCTGTGATTTTATTCAATGCATCTTCTAATGCTGGAAGGTTGAATCGTCAATTTATATTGAGTAGTAATGTGGCTCACATTTTAATGTTAAGTCACAGTATTGGAGTTTGTGTCTTTTTTCATTTGATGGTCCAATTTAAACCTGAATTTTTGTTTAATTTGCTTAACATATAGTTAATGGTATCTTGAGGCATGCATATAAAGACCTTCATATAGTACATGTATTGGCAGTTTATATTATGTATTTAAAATAGGGAGGATTATATTCGTTTTCTTGAAGGCCAGAGTCAAACTATATATAACTGTGCTGATGGATAAATCTATTGGTTGTGATTCTGTTATTTTATATTTGTTACCTCCATATGTTGCCATGATATCATTGTCTATCCAAGTTAAAAAATAAACAATGAATTCATCTCTTGTTTGTATGTGTATATTTTTTAATAGTTCAGTAATAATTTTGATTCTTTTCTGCTTACTGATCCATACAATTATAAGAGACCAATCTATGTTCACTGAAAATGATAGTGTTTTTGATGTGATCTTATAAATTCAAATGATTATTTGTTTGTGTGATGGCCAAAGCCCAATTCTTCTTTTAATACAGACCATGTACTTAGAGATCTATAGTAGTATCTCCTTAGAAGATGATGCTCTTTGTGCATTTTGATGTTTAAAAAATTCTAGGAAAATGGTTCTTGATGTACCTTTGTAAATCTTGATTTCTGTCCTATAATTTGTGCACACATTTTTTAAGTGTGCATTATGAGTTGTTCTTTTTTAATTTTAATGTTGTAATTCGATAATTTATTGAATTTTAATACAGCAATTTGCTTGCACATTTTATCTTCATATGTATTGAAATAGTTAAAGCTTTACTTCATTGGCATATAAAATCCATAATATATATATATATATATATATATATGTGTGTGTGTGTGTATAATATTATATGTATTGCTATTTAATAATACAAAATAAATGTCCTTTATCCTCTTTCATGCAAATACTCAAATACTTTTTTAACTGTTTTCATACTTTCAAACCAAAGTGAGAGATTTACCCTATTTAAATTTATTTTCAAGGCAGGGAATGCTTTATCAAAAAAATTCTCTTTCTCTTGTTCATTTTGATACACTGTTTCTAATTCTGCTACCATTTTAAGTTGAGAGTTTGATCATCTTTCTCCAAATATTCAGATACAGAATTAAGATTTGAAGTGTATTTGAACGATACTTAAAACAAAACCCTAGTCTACTTAGAAATTTTGTCCCTTTTTGTTTGTGAGCCAGAAATGTATATTTTTTGTAGATTTTGGTTTTTAATGCTATTTCCAACTTATTGCACCTCATTATGTACTTATTGGTATAAATGATGGTTTTCTCTCCGTGTTTGTTGGGCTCCATGATGCTATGTGTATTCCTATATTAAACACATGTAGGAACTGCATATACATATTTTACATAGATGGGTGTCTTTATATAATTCACCATAAGATACCATTAATTACATGTCCTTTAAATTAAACACAAATTCAGATTTGTGTTGGACCATCAAAATGGAAAAACAAGAAAATTAAATGCCTTGACTTAAAGTTAAAACAGAACCACAATACAATACAATATAAAATGACTATGAAACCTCCCAACACTGATCTGAAATCAGAGATGCCTACATCACACAAACTCATGGGCTTAAAAAGCTTTTTGCACCACAGTAACTACTTATGTCAATTTGAGTCTGACAAAATCAAAATTATAGAGACTAACCTTGCTCACTTCATAAAATCTGGTTACAATATAACACATATATATAAACACATAGGACAATACAAGATAGCACATATACATAGACACATAGAACAATACAATATAACACATACATAAACACATAGAACAATTAAAGGAAATTAAGCAAAACAGCCAATTGAAGGAATAATAAAAGCTGGATCACCCTACCAAATTAATGACACATGAGAAACAAAGTTATAACAATATGATCTAACAAATTTAATATTGAACTGGATACTTTATCTGATTCAAGGGTTCTATCATGTAAATTGAAAAAAAAAAAAAAACCAAGTTTTATATGTGCAATAACACACATACTTATTTATTTTGAAATCTTATATTTTTAATTCTAAGTTGATTTTAGTATAAAATATTTTTTTTTATGACGCTTGTTTTCTTTTAAAATAATTAAAAGCAAACAAGGTTTAATTAGTGCTCTTATATGTATTTTATTTAAACTAAAAAAAAATTTAATGTTGATGTATTTTAAAACTGAGATTTAGTTTTGTATTTTTTTTTATAAAAAAATAATAATCATTTTTGTAAGATTAAGCCCTGTAAGATATTGTTTTTTTAATTAAGATTGCGCGGGAGATAACGAAGGACATAAATAGCTGGGTAAATTTTTTTTTTGTTTGATTAGGAGGATTCAAAGAGGCTATTCTGTTCATTCAGTTTTTATTGCTCACTTTCTTCTTATTGAGGATCGATCCAGATTTTAGCTGTTATTGAACTATTGCATTGTGAAAGTGACTAAATTTTTTTTTGATATTGGTGCCACGGGAATCACCAAGTTGAATTTCCGTTGACCGACAATAACTCCATTTGCCGCGATAATAGCTGTCATTCAGACACCATGCCTGTAATATACGCCACAAAGAATCTCTACAACATGATGGGCTGAGCCTTTCCAAAGATGAACCTCTGGAGCTCCAAATTGTGACTTTCATCATGACCTAACTGTCAAGTCCAGAGTGGATCCCTATAATGCCTCCAGACTTCTGAACCTGTAGTAAATGACATCCGTTGTAGAGGACTCTATAAACCGAGCTTTGTGTGAACAACAGAAATTAATATTATCTCGAGGTAACTTACCTTTCCATGTCAAAATCAGGGCTAAATCTCTAATTAAGTCTCTCGCAAATCTCAGCTTAATCTTAAAAGGAAATTATATTTACGATGTATAATTTATCAATTTAAATATTAATGTATTTTTGTTTATTTTACATTACAATCTTAGTAGCAAGATTTTCAATGTTAAAATGTTGCTTGTTCGAAAGTGTAGGGCGAGTGATATTTTATATGCTTAATAATTTCTCAGTTTTATGACTAACCCTTGTTAAATGCTCAGACCGACCCTTGTTAAATGCTCAGACCGACCTTAGTAGTTTTCTTCTATTTTTGGTTGTTTGTTTGCTTCGGCATTAAACTAAATCAAACTTGGCTTTGGCTAGCGATTTTTAGGATATATGATTTATTTATTTTTGGTAGAGATTTATTTGCTATAATTCACATTGTGTAATTCATGTTTCTTTCTTGTGTGAGACTAACCTTGGCTCATTTCAATGTACTTGTCCATGAGCGTTTTGCAGAATTATGACATTCTTGGTTCCAACATTTCTTTTCTGGACTAAGAAAAGCTCATCTGTGCTGTCCCGTTATTCTCCACAAACATCCATCTTACTAAATCTCTATAGGGAAAAGGGAATTGGTTGGGTGAAATGCTAGAAAGAAGATATAAGCCATTATTGTGTCATAGATAAAAAATGAATGTGTCTGCCTGGGTATTTAACATAGTTCTGCTCGCATACACTCAATGTTAAGATCTGCTAAGTAAATGTATATCAAGTTTCATGTTTATTTTGTTATTATGTTTAATAAATTTAAAAAGTTTTTATAAGTATTTTGGCTGATGTTTGTCTCAGTGTTTTCTCAATTGTCTGAACCACATTCATTAGCTTTTGCTCTCCCTGGGTTTAGTCCAGCACATTCATGTTCGTATATCCTGCCCACCCTTAAAATAAATGTCTAGTTCCGGTTTTCGGACTAGTGGCGCCCTCATGGTCAGGATATACAAAACAAAAATCTTTCGTCCGGCACATAGCTATAGTAATTTTAGCGCAACCAACGCGGGCCTTCGATTTTAAATCCCACGTGCAATTTTGTTCGGACAATTGAGGAATATTTCAGTGTTGGAGACAAGATTCAGTAGGTAGGGATCAGTTTGTGCTAAATGGTAGAAAGCAGTTTGGAGTAGGGGGTTCATCTTTTCAATATGAATAATTAATATATATAGTTAATTAAACAGTGTTCTTTAGAGTTATTACTGAATGGACGGGTCAGACAAAAAGATATTAAGAAGTTATATATTTATTTTGTTTCTTTGTTTATTTAAAAAAAAGTTATTAGTTCTACGTTCGTAAAATAATAATAAAGAAAAACAAAGAGTTTTGGTTCGCATTTTAGAAGTAACAATACGTTCGTAAAATAATAATAAAGAAAAACAAAGAGTTTTGGTTCGCATTTTAGAAGTAACAAAATATAAAAGATTTTTTTTTTAAAGTTAAAAATTAGCTGTTACGTTCATTAAAAAAAAAAAAAAGCAAGCAAAGAGTTTAGGTTCGCGTTTAAAAAAAAAGTAAACAGTTTAACTTTTGTGCTTTAAATATATATATAATAAATAGCAATTGAATATTAAAAAAAGAAATAAATTTCATAAATAGACAGAAGTTGCATTGGGAATTTAAATAAAGTTAGAGAAGAGGCTGAAGATAGACTAGCTAGCATCATGGCCAAAATAGATTGGCAAATAAAATATTTTATGGTTGATATTTGGGAAAGCCCATTAGAGCATTTGGAGAGCCTGCAAGAGATGTTTCGATGTCATAATTGGCAGGAGACTGAACAAGTGGCAATTGCACGCCACTATTTACAAGGAATGGCTGAGGATTGGTGGCATATCTTAAAGATCAACCACAGACTTTTTGGGATTACAGACGCAAATTATTGCACACTTTTTGGAGTGAAGAAAAGCAGTATCATATCTTCATCAATATATCTCAAGAAAGATATATTAGGGATAATGGAGAAACTTACACCCAGTTTTTCTGCAGACAAGCAGCAAGGCTGAAGTCATTGATGGCTTTCTCTTTGTCTGAGAGGATGATATGCTGAATTGTATTGGGCAATATGCCAAGGGATATACATCAGATCATGCTATGTAGTAGCAGCATTCACTTTGAAGAAATGATTAAACTGTTAAATGAAATTGAACATAATCAGGCCCGAGAAGAAGTGGAGAAAAGAACAATGCAGGGTGATCAGGTAATTTCGATAGAAAAAGGTCAAAAGAGTCAATTATCAGCTCCAATTAAAAAAAGTAAAGAAAGCCATAGGACTGTAGCTAATGTGATGGTGGATCAAGAAGAACCAGCATGGAATGGAGCTATGCAGACTTGCCCAATTGTCAGTATAAAGACTGGAGACATCATTACAGAAGCATTGGTTGATTCAGGAAGCCAAATGTCATTGCTCTCTAGTAAGTTTTATGTGAAAATAAAGAAAGACCAGCCACGTTTGTATACACTGCCAATAAAAAGAATGCAGGTGACACTGGCCAATGGCAAGATGGCAAATATTGAAACCAAACAGGTGTGGTTACATTTGCATCTGGGTAACATAGAGTTAGACCATGTCTTTTTGATAATGCCTGGTCTCATACAAGATGTTATAATTGGGACTGATTTTTTGTACAGGCATAAGTGTGTTTTGGATTATGACAAATGTTTATTTCTTTGCCAAGAAGTTTTGATGCCATTTGAAGGGCTAAAGAGTTATAAGCCACTTCAGGTACAGTGTGTTCAGCAAGTGAGGGATACCATGGAAATGCAAAATAAAGTGTCGCAATCCATGTTAAAAGGAATGGAAGAACAACACCCTCTAATGGAACTGTTGAGGGAGTTCTATTCAGTTTTTTTGAATAGGCCTAAGATCATTGAGGGGTATGTGCATCGCATTCAAGTTAAGGATGAAAGCCATTTCCAGAGTCGTTCATATCCCATTCCATTTCAATATAAGGCTGAAATAGATCTTCAAATACAGCAAATGATTGAATGGGGAGTTATTGAAAAGCACACATCTCCATATGTTAACCCATTAGTAGTGGTAAAGAAAAAAGATGGATCTGTCAGAATATGTTTGGATGCCCGGTGGTTAAATGCCATTACCGTTCCTGAAAAAAACATTCCACCTACAATAACAGAACTTCTCTCAAAATTTCAAGGAAAAACCATTTTTCTACATTGGACTTGACATCCAGTTATTGGCAGATCCCTCTAAATCCATTTGACCACAAATATACTGCCTTCCACTATGAAGGACATATGTATGCATTTAAGCGTATGCCTTTTGGATTAATCAATAGTGGTTCAGGACTTCTAAAGTGTTTGGATCAAGTGTTATCAGACAAAATCAAGAGTCTGATTGTGATATATATGGCTGACATAGTCATCGCATCTAAAAATATTGAAGAACATATGGAACACTTGAAAATGTTCTTAATGGAGTGTTACCAAAAAAACATTACCATCAATTTACAAAAAAGTTGCCTGGTCCAGGAGGAAGTTACATTTTTAGGCTTTTTAATTGGGAAAGAAGGTATTAAACCTCATCCCGAGAAACTAACAGCGATACAACATTTTCCCACACCCACTAATAGGCGTCAGGTACGGTCTTTTCTGGGATTATGCAATTTTTTTCATAAATTCTATGAAAATTTTGCATTAGATGCTGCAAATTTGGTTCAGTTATTGACAAAAGACCAAAAATGGGTATGGGAGTACAAACAGGAGCGGGAATTTCAACACATTAAAAACAAGTTCTTGGAACAGGTGGTTCTAGCCTACCCTGACTTTTCACAAACTTTTTATGTTCAGACCGACAGCAGTGGGCAAGGGCTTGGAGTCGTGTTATTTCAAATTTACAAACAAAAACATCACAGAGTGTTGTATTTTTGTAGACGCAAGCTAAAAGGGGCGGAAAATAATTACACGATGACAGAAAAGGAAGCTTTGGCCATTGTTTGGGCTTTCAGTAAATTCAAACAATTCCTGCTTGGGTCAGAGATTGTTGTAATTACGCATCATAAGAGCTTGGAATTTCTTAATAGCAGTTATTTATTGAATGATCGATTGATACATTGGAGTCTTATG
The DNA here is from genome assembly GCA_028023455.1 of Epiperipatus broadwayi. NCBI lineage: Eukaryota > Metazoa > Onychophora > Udeonychophora > Euonychophora > Peripatidae > Epiperipatus > Epiperipatus broadwayi. The sequence goes on along the minus strand of JAQFVV010000238.1, from coordinate 29,719 downwards.
CTACAGAAATTCCAATATAAAGTTCTATATTGTAAAGGAAAGGAAAATATTGTGGCGGATATTTTGAGTTGACATCCCATAGATCTGACCCCACATCATCTTGAGCCCAACAATCTAAGTATTGCAGCATTCACATTGACCATAGATGAGTCCATAGAGCTACAATTACTAAGGCTATCTGAAATACAGGAGACCAGCCCAGAGTATTCACAAATCATGACATATAAGAAAGGAATAGGAACTTCAGACCCCAGTGACACAGCAACATTGGAAAAATACAAAGACTATAGAATAAAATATGGTTATTGCAATACAGAGTCACCTTAGAACAAGACTCATGGCAAATTCTTATACCCCAAACACTCAGGAACAAACTTATAGAGTATATACATTGCCTTTATGGACACTATGGACCATGTAAAGTAGAACATGTGCTCAGGGAAGTATTTTACTGGCCAAGTTTATATTCAAATGTTGTATCAGTTTTGGGGAAATGTCATGTGTGTTCACAAACTAAATATGTAAATAAGAAATTTACTGGGATCTTGCAGCCTATTTTAGCACTCAACCCTAATGAAATGTTGGCCATAGATTTTTATGGGCCTTTACTTGCCTATAAACGATACCGATATTTAATCGTAATGTACGACATATTTTCTAAGTATGTAACTGCATATCCGTTAAGAAAGGCGGATATACGAAGTACTATCCGGATCTTACAGGAGCATCAGTTTCCTAAGATTGGTAGGCCCCAGATGATACTTACAGATCATGGGACACCCTTTAAATCTCACCACTGGAAAAAGTGGATTCAGCAACAGGGCATTCAGCATGTATTAACATCTATTCATAATCCTCAATCGAATCCCTGTGAGAGAGTCATGAGGGAGTTACACCGTTTATTTCGGCTTTATGTCAGTGAAAATCACCGTGGATGGGTGAATCAGATGGGAAACATCACTAACTACATAAATTGGACACAGAATGAATCTACAGGGTTTGCCCCCATCAGATTACATTTTGGACAGAATTATCCAATGCTGATAAAGGCTCCCTTGCCTGTAGATCGGGACAAAATTGATAAAGAAATGGATAAAAGAAAGGCTAGAATAAAGTTGAAACATATGGCTGAAGTACGCATAAATCGGGGAAATCCACGACCATGTAGATTAGAGGTAGGGGACTTGGTTTTTGTATGAAAACCTCATGTCAGCAATTCAACCCAGCATCAATATAAGAAAATTTTCCCAGTATATGAGGGACCTTTCACTATACAAAAGAAAAATGGTCCAAATGCCTTTGTATTGGAAGATAAGCGTGGGGTTTATGGATCTTATAATGCACAAAGCCTTAGGCCAGCCACCTAAAAGATAGGAGGTACACTTAAGAAATTGATCTCATGGTAAATGTTCAGCCAGGGGGAGAAGATTTAAAAGTTTTAAATTTTGGGATTTAAAGTTTGAAAAAAAAAAAGAAATAGCAAATAGATGCTTTTATTTTTTTTTGTTGGCATGGAGGGGCAGTTGAACTGGATACTTTATCCGATTCAAGGGTTCTATCATGTAAATTGGAAAAAAAAAAAACCCATGTTTTATATGTGCAATAACATACATACTTATTTATTTTGAAATCTTATATTTTTAATTCTAAGTTGATTTTAGTATAAAATATTTTTTTTATGACACTTGTTTTCTTTTAAAATAATTTAAAGCAAACAAGGTTTAATTAGTGCTCTTATATGTATTTTATTTAAACTAAAAAAAAATTTAATGTTGATGTATTTTAAATCTGAGATTTAGTTTTGTATTTTTTTTTATAAAAAAAATAATAATCATTTTTGTAAGATTAAGCCCTGTAAGATATTGTTTTTCTAATTAAGATTGCGCAGGAGATAACGAAGGACATAAATAGCTGGGTAATTTATTTTTTTGTTTGATTAGAGAGGAGGATTCAAAGAGACTATTCTGTTCATTCAGTTTTTATTGCTCACCTTCTTATTGAGGATCGATCCAGATTTTAGCTGTTATTGAACTGTTGCATTGTGAAAGTGACTAAATTTTTTTTTTGATATTGGTGCCACGGGAATCACCAAGTTGAATTTCCATTGACCGACAATAACTCCATTTGCCACGATAATAGCCGTCATTCAGACACCATGCCTGTAAAATATGCCATAAAGAATCTCCACAACATGATGGGCTGAGCCTCTCCAAAGATGAACCTCTGAAGTTCCAAATTGTGACTTTCATCATGACCTAACTGTCAAGTCCAGAGTGGATTCCGATAATGCCTCCAGACTTCTGAACCTGTAGTAAATGACATCCATTGTAGAAGACTCTATAAACCGAGCTTTGTGTGAACAACAGAAATTAATATTATCTCGAGGTAACTTACCTTTCCATGTCAAAATCAGGGCTAAATCTCTAATTAAGTCTCTCGCAAATCTCAGCTTAATCTTAAAAGGAAATTATATTTACGATGTGTAATTTATCAATTTAAATATTAATGTATTTTTGTTTCTTTTACATTACAATCTTAGTAGCAAGATTTTCAATCTTAAAATGTTGCTTGTTCGAGAGTGTAGGGCGAGTGATATTTTATATGCTTAATAATTTCTCAGTGTTATGATTAACCCTTGTTAAATGCTCAGACCGACCTTAGTAGTTTTCTTTTATTTTTGTTTGTTTGTTTGCTTCGGCGTTAAACTAAATCAAACTTGGCTTTGGCTAGCGATTTCTAGGATATATGATTTATTTATTTTTGGTAGAGATTTATTTTCTATAATTCAGATTGCGTAATTCATGTTTCTTTCTTGTGTGAGACTAACCTTGGCTCATTTCAATGTATTTGTCCATGAGCGTTTTGCAGAATTATGACATTCTTGGTTCCAACATTTCTTTTCTGGACTAAGAAAAGCTTGTCTGCGCTGTCCCATTATTCTCCACAAACATCCATCTTATTAAATCTCTATAGGGAAAAGGGAATTGGTTGGGTGGAATGCTAGCAAGAAGATATAAGCCATTATTGTGTCATAGATAAGAAATGAATGTGTCTGCCTGGGTATTTAACGTAGTTCTGCTCGCATACACTCAATGTTAAGATCTGCTAAGTAAATGTATATCAAGTTTCATGTTTATTTTGTTATTATGTTTAATAAATTTAAAAAGTTCTTATAAGTATTTTGGCTGATGTTTGTCTCAGTGTTTTCTCAATTGTCTGAACCACATTCATTAGCTTTTGCTCTCCCTGGGTTTAGTCCGGCACATTCATGTTTGTATATCCTGCCCACCCTTAAAATAAATGTCTAGTTCCGGTTTTCGGAATAGTGGCGCCCTCATGGTCAGGATATACAAAACAAAAATTTTTCATCCGGCACAATATGGATTTTGGAATGTCCATCAATCTGAAAAAGCTCATTAATAATACAAAGTACAAACTACACAAAAGTACAACACATTTTAATATATATTAAAAGCTAATGTAAGTTTGATTCTACCAGTATATCAGTCTTTTACAACTTTGAACAAGAACACAGAAATTTTGATCCAAGTATTATTAAAATAATGTGTGAAGAAAGAAATGACAGAAATCACAGTATTAAAGAGGCATGGTTCATTGCACAAAATCCTAATGAACCAAAGATAGAACAGTATTCAAATTAGCAAAAAAGCATATTCTCAACAGAATAACCATGTATATGATGCATTAGCATTGAAGAAATACTTGGTTCAATTAATTTAAATAAAACATGTACAAACTCTATTTTGGCATTTTATATTAGTACTGAAAATGACAGAGTACTAAGATATATATGTCTTGAACTGCATCTCTTGAAGTTTCACATTTATTACAACTGTTAAAATTTTGTAACCAACTTTTGGTGACTTAGTGACTGTGACAACAGACTGACTTTTCAAGCAGAGGAATATAATACTATTAGTAGATTAACCATAAATGGTATCTTTTCCAGATTGAGGCTATACAAAGCACATCCTATGCTCACATTAACAGCCCATAGCATTCCTCAACTGCTATATTAACTCCCTACATCCAGAGTATTTTATTTGTTTTGACATTCAATCTCAGGTGCCAGCCATCTACATGGTACACCAATCCAGTACCTGAAATATCCCATGATATCTCATACTCTGTCTCAGAGGTCCAGGACATTTATTTAACACAAAAATAACTATGCTCTTAAATTAATGAAGATTCAGTGACAAGAGAGAGAGAGAGAGTAGACCAAATAACAATTAAGCAAACATTTATTTAAGCAAATTCATGTAAGAAAATATAAATGATTACTTTCAGGCAAAAATTATAATAGTCATTTTGTTAAAGTTCATTTCATGTAACATAAAGTATCTATACCATTGTTTAATAGTATATTTACCCAGGTTTTTATTTGTGTATATTTTACATTGGTTTTGATTCTAACTTTTTGACATTTTGGTTCTCCATCAATGGCTTCATAGCTTTCCTTACAGGTTTCTGTTGAACAATGAGAGAAGGAGTGTATGCAGTAGCATCTATTTACAGTCTAGGCATTTGTTCTCAGTGTTGGTTCCAGGCAAAGTCAGTTGATATTTTTTGCTGATGATTAGAGCATGAAGTTGTTGCACACTCATATGGCTGTATAGCAATACATGTTGCTAGTTCTGCAGCTTTTGTATTGATGTTGACCACAACAGTAATTGACTGTCTTACTACTCTGTTTACAGTTTCTGAATATCTGGATCTCTGATTGTTTGGATTCTCAGTGAAAAACTCTGAGTCAGCTTTCTGCATTCTGTCCAAACTGATAACAATATTCTGAACTGAATCAATAACAGAATGAAGACTGGACTGAAGAACAATAACCAAGTCATTCTTTTATATATTAACTTTCCCATTGTTCTAATTTTTATCATTATATTCAATTTTAATCAAAACATAAATGCTTTTTAATTAGTTTTTACATTTTGTTTTATCTAATTGATTTTTACATTTACTTTAATCTAATCTTTTTTTGAGATTAATCTACTATCTCTTCACATTTACAGAATAGATAGTTTACATAGATTTTTATTTAATTCAATAATTAATTTTACCTCTTCTTTATCAGCCAGTAATCTTTTAAAGTAATTACATTTTAAAATTCTTTTCTTTTACAAACTAATTTTGATTTTTTTTCCCATATATATATTTATTTTTATGCATTTTACTCATTTAATTTCTTTATAAAAAAAAGAGTTTTAAATCCTTTTTTAATTTTAGATTCCCTTCCCACCCACTTTTTAATAAAAGCTTTATTCTCTCTTTAAAATAAGTATATGCAATCTTTTTATTTTATTTTTAAAACTACATTTTAAAACCACTCCTTAATTAATTATAACTTTTTGGCTCTTCTTATTTATTTGATATATATATATATATATATATATATATATATATATATATATATATATATATATATATATATATATATATATATATATATATATTTTGTGACCATATCTGAATGGGCACAAGGGTTTAACATACTCTGTATCTTAACTGAATAGTTATATTAAAAAAAAATGAAATAGCCTTACAATTTTAAAATTTTTGCTGGAGATTGTTTAAAGTTTAGATGTGGGTTGCTTATGTAGTTTATTGACCACTTGATAGGTATTTATTATTATTAGTGTGGTTAATGAGGTATTTAATGTAAGGAAGAAGGGTTGTTTATTAATGGAATTAATACATTTTGTCATAAAGATGCACAGTTATTTTATATTATTGTAGTATTGGTATGAATGGTTTCAAAATTCTTTATTCATTGATACTTATTCTTTTGTCAACAATTAATAGCCATTTCAATCATATTTAGTTAAGATAGTTTAATATTTAGGTTGTAGTACATGTGCATGTATGTGTGACTCCGCATCATTTTCATTTCATTTTCATCTTTTAATAACAACAAACAATAGTACATGCACAATAAAAAACATTTAAATTACATTAGTTATCTTAAATAATTTAACAAATATATATTTCTTTCCAATGATTAATAGATAGTTGAATCAATAGATTATTTTACAAATTAAATAAATTATTAATCATTTTTATTTGATAGTTAATTAATATTCATTTTTCTTTCAGGTTTGTAAAAGCTATTTATTTTATTATTATTATTTTCTTTTTTTTTTTTTTGTCATTTAGTTCTGAAAATCAAAATGATTTTTTTTTAAAAGATTCTTTTTTGCATATGTAATTAGCTTAGCTAGAGAGACACATGGGAGTAACCTTGTGAAAGGAAATGAACTTTGCTGGAGAGGGCTATTTAACAAAGATCTCCAGTGGAAAATTTGCTTTTTGTAATGTAACTGTAACTACTAAACAGTGGCACATTTATTGTGGAAATTAAAGCCAGTTGCTGAAATCAAATTGATTTTAAAAAGCACTTTGGAGTAAAACTTTGAAAGGATATTAAGAAATATATTATTGAAAAAGTTAATTTCAAAATGCAGTTCTAAGTTTTAAAAAAAAAGGTACTCAGTTTACTTTACTCTTCTTGATTTAAACATATTGAATTGATTTAAACATATTGAATTAACCATCTTCCTAACTATTGCTATCTTAAAAATGTATGTTAATAACATCCAGTCTACAGTACTTCACTTAATTATCATTTTAAATAGGAATAAATTGCATGAATATTATTGTTGTATCATTAACCAACGTGTGTTCTTTAATATATCTGGAAAACGCATGCAGAACTATTTTACAGAATATATTTTAATTCCTCACTATTTTCCGTGCTATGTTTTTGTGAGGATTAAACATAAAATTAAGAACATGCATATTTTGATAAATCATGCCATGTTTAAATTCATCATAAGGAGATAGCAGTATTTATTTATATGATATTTCTGGAAATGAAGGAAATAAAATGTGAGCTACTTTAAATTAAGTATCTGATTAAATCAAATAGAAAGATAAAAATGCGGGTAATTTTTATTCTCTTTGATAAAGATGGAAAATAAAACAAAGTATTATTAAATGCTATTCAATAAACTACTAAAAATAATTTTATATTCAACTTAGAACTACAATGGAATAAGTGAGATAATTCCTGTCCAACAGTAGTTAAGAATTTATTATATTCTCGTCATAATAGAAGATAAATTGTTATGTATGATACAGTAACTTAAATAACTTTGTTATGAACATTGAAGATGCTGAGTCCTATTTAAGCATGACTATATTTGTTTGGTTTATCCTACAGAAGTTTATTTTAGTTTAAAATTCAGTTTGGAATATGTCCCATATTGTTTTATAAACCTGGAACCGAGCTTTGCAAGTGAACTTTTATTTTAAGTTACAAAACTAATAACTTTTGTGTTTTTATTTTTTTTTATTGCTTGTCATAATTAATGTATATGATAGGTAGAGAGGCTTATTTATTATTATGTTCATTTATAATCTGTGTTATTTTGATCTTCGAGACCATCTCTGAAGCGTATCTGAATGAGGAGTACGCTGGTAAAAATTCATTGTATTCAAATAAGTCTTATTGTTCTTTTACGAAGGTAAAAGAAACAAGTATTTTTTTATAATATATTATTAGAGAGGTTTATATTTATTTTGCATACTTTATTATCTCAAAGTGAGAATTATTTTTTTTTGAATCAACGAACGTATAATAGAAATAGTTTGTTAGATATGAAAGAAAGTTCGTTCGTAATAATTATAAATATTAAATTTTAAAAGTAACCTAAAGTTTATTCAGAATTAAAAATTATATCTTAATGCAATATTTATTTATCATATTACCTGCTTAGTGTGTAATTTAGAGTTAATATTATATATAATTTTATTCGCGGGTGTGTGTTTGTTTTGCACAATTATGATATTTGTTTGATAAAGTTCAGTTTGTGAATAAATTTATGCATAAATTTCATACATTGTTGTATTCTACTGAGTTGAATGGATTGGTATATTATCTGTATGTATTTATCTGCCAGCGTGTATTTATAATGTTCGATATTTAGAGAAGCTATGAGAATAGAAAGAAATCTGATTGCGTTATAATGTCTGTAGGGATAAAAGATCTTGCTTATTTAGTATATGTTAATAATTTTCCATGAGGAGAGCCTAGTTTATTTTATATGCATATGATTAATGATATTTTTTTTGAAGTGATGTTCTTAGGGCGCTGGTGATGAGGAATAAGTTCCCCACCAATAGTGTATTTAGAATCAGATGAATTATTGTAGAAGTGTTCAGTAAGAGTTGTCTGCTCCTCATGTAGATTTCCCTTATAATGTATAGTATGTATAATCATGAAAATATAGCTATGTGTTAATTAATAGGTGGCCAGAGAAATTGTTAGATTAACTCTTGATGTAGTTTTAGTGTCATATTTTAGTGATGAATTACAACATTGTTCGAAATAAAATAATTGTATGATATTTTCTTAATGAATGGAGAGTTTATAGAAAAGATTATTTTACAATATTGCTGCTTGAACGTGCACACACACACGTAATATAAATAATATCGCGTATATAAAGTATAGAGATATTGAAATTAAAATGAGGAATAAATGTTTCTTTGAAATACATTACATTCATTTAATAGAAATATAAAGTATTAAGATTAAAACGGGAAATAAATATTTTAAAATACAGTGTATTTATTTAAATAAAGGTTATAAATCATCAAATCATCAGAATCAACATCATTTTGTTGCTATAAATGAAAGGTATACGTAATTGAAAATGATTATTAGTCAATTAGAGAAAGTTGCTTTGCTGAAAGCCAAATATAAGTAATTTGATTTATTTTGTTAATCAAGAGTAATGTCCTCTCAAAAGTATTTTTTTTGTGCTAATAATATAACGTGTTACTTATTTCTTGTCATATAGATGAAACATGTAGGCAAAGTATGTGTTCGAAGTCAGGATATTTAAGTTTTGTTATTAATTTGCTTTGATAGTAGGGATAATCCCAAACTGATGATAAAAATTTATTTGATAATTTAAAAATCTGTTAAACAAATAGTCCAATTATAAATACCATGTTAAAACAAATTTATCTTGTTTATTGTAATAAATGATTTGTTTTAGTTATTTAAAATCTTAAAAATTGTGTCTTGAGTTATTCTTGTGTACATTCGTGTTTCCATTTCCACATCTCCACATTTCATAAATCTATTACAAAATAGATATATTATTTTAGAGTTATAATATTAAATTTGCTAGTGTCTGACAATATTGTTTTTCTTAATCCAAACATTATAAAAGAACATTTGCCATTTGACAAATGTATTAGAAAGGTTGCCAGGTCAGTATATTTGTGAGATGATGATATGAGATTAAAATACCCTATCTCTGTCATTATCTTATTATTTTACCACAGTAAAATATTTTAGTCAATTCGTTTCATTACATTTTTATCATACCTTAGAATTATAACTTAAGGTCCAATGTAGTCTATTTAATTCAACTGTGTTTGTTGAAATTCCCTGAGATCTTATTGTTTATTTCTTGATCAGCATTAAAGTAGATGTTTAGATTATGATATGCCAAGTCATAGAATTGTTTAAGAATATAATTATAGCAAGCTGATATGTGTTATACTTGGATGAAGGAAGAAATTAAGTTTAAAGTATATTTTAATAGAGTGTACCAAATAAACATTATGATTCTCTATCATACAATTAATTAACAAAGGAATTTACATTATATTAAATGTTTTATAATATTTCTTCTTTTATTCATTTATTATCATATATCTTATGAACTGCCTATAGCCTCCCACTGAGCTGAGCTGAACATAAACTTAAATATAGAGTCTCAGTAATAATTTTATATTATATATCTTGTTATATTGTTCTATTTATTAATAGAACTGGTGCCTGGGCATTTCGCTCATGTAATGTATATGAGCGGTGTTGGGAGTGTAGGTTATAATATATATTGATTTGGGTAAAAAAGTAGAATTTTGTTGAACTAATAATAAAAGAATAATTAATTTTAACATGGTACATTATTATTTCTATAAAGAAATATTTTTGATATTACATGAAATTAGTTTGTATTAAAAAATACACAAAAAATATTTATTACACAAATTAATGTTAAATATTAACAATCTCTCATATTTAAGGAATTATTAGTTTTCATGACAGTTATAAATACTATGTAAGACATATTTATTTTACAAGTTGAATTTCACTGTGGCAAACTAATACAAGGTTATTGTTTTCAGTAATGTATTTTACAGATTGTTTACTCACACATTTGATGTGAATAGAGTCTATTATATTTAAAGAGCACCCACATATATATATTTAAATGATATATATATTTTTTGTTTCATTCATGTATGATATATGATTTTTATTATAAATATACTGATGTATGAGCAATCATTTCATGAGTATTAAAAGAAATTAAGGTGCTAATGCAGTTAAACAACACTCATTCTCTCAGAACTGTCATTCCATGCTATGGATTCAGATGACAATATTGATTTCTTTAACTCCAGGATCCTATTCAGATCTGATCAGAAAATAAATACAGTGCTTAACAGATCTAATTGTATCAACAAATATGATAACATTGGCAAAGTTCCTCCTGTTTGGAAGAATTTTTTAAAAAAAAAACACATTAATCTGAATAGTTTTTTTTTTTTAAATGTTATGTACTTGTTTTTTTCTATTGGTAGAATTTTAACATTGTTATAAATCTATGTTTATAATGCCTCTAAAATCACTTTTTAGTGCTCTATTCATCACCCAGTTGATGGCTTGTGTAACAAAGCTAAAATGTCAATATATTTATTATAGCAATCATAAATAAATGAACCCAAAATTTATATCATTTATATCTGTAACTCATGAAAATCTCCATATCAACATATATATGTGTGTATAAAGGGATTATCAAATAAATAAATAATTGAATGGCCAATTGATCAGAAGGTCACATTATGTTTAAGCAGCTGAAGTCAATGTCAACCATAATAGGTCCATCTAATTATGATCGGTTGAGATGCTTTCTTTATTTTATTCAGCTGACAATTGAATAAAGGACAATATATAGTAAAATATCAAGTTATCCTATTTTAGCTTATGTTTTCTAGAAATAAATTTTTTTTAGTTAATGTCATCATTATCAGTAGCAACAATTTATATATATATAGTCATTCTATCTCATGAGAAACAAAAACGTGGAGAAAACAAATGATAAAAATGTAAAAAGAGAAATAAAAAAAGAATCTAATAAAAATTGATGAATGTGTAATTAAAGAATAGAAATGTGATTACATAAACAAAGAATCTTTTAATCAGAACTGATGGAGAAAGATGACGGATGGCATAAGAGGCTGATAATGATTCAGTATTGTACTTACCTAAATAAATAAAAAAAAAGAAAGAAAGTTAAATGATTAATTTATTTATAAATGTTATAATAATAGATATACACCCTGCACAATTAGGTGCTGTATGTACAGTATTCAAACTATGAATTCCTAACAATAAAGTCATATGTCTTTTTTATAATTCATATATATATATATATAGAGAGAGAGAGAGAGAAAGAGAGAGAGAAAGGAAAAAGTGAGCATAGAATGTAATGCTTGTAAGTACATTTAATGATAGTAAATAAGCAAATTGTATGATAAATTTAAAACCAATATAAGATATTTCTAAATGTGAAAGAAATTAGTCTTTGTTAATTAAAAACTATTTTTAAATCAAAAGACTTTTATTTTCATGACTTTGATTATTTTTTATTAGATTCTAACAAACTCATACCTGCTTAAGTTCACTTTATTTTTACACTAAAAATTTAACATTTTCCTCATTACTGATAAAATAAATAAATCCTTTTTTTTTATTATTTTAGATTAAACAAGAATCATTTCTTGAAGATTTAAATAATATTCTAAATTCAGGAAATGTTCCAAATATTTATGGGTTGGATGATTTGGAGAATATATATATTACTATGAAACCTATTGTTTTACAAGATCCGTCTATACAACCTACAAAAAGTAATTTATTTGAAGCATATACTAATAGAGTGCGTCAAAATTTACATACTGTAATAGCAATGAGGTAAATTAAATAACTATTATTAATAGAGTTGATAAAATTGTATATGTGTGTAATATTGGGGATTTGAACACAGGCTTTCAAGGTCTCTTCAGCCATCCACTCCATATCATACAACTGATATACATGACCCCTCACATGAAAAAGGAACACATGATCTCCAATAAAAGTATTTCATGCTGAACCAGCACTTATGAGTTCCAGATTATCATTTCTCATATATATATATATATATAACTAAATATTTGTAAATACAGTAACTTTATTTTTTTTTATTGTTATTTTTTTTAATTTGCAATATTTTTACACTGTTAAAATTGAAGTCAAAACCATAAATACATGATTTATTATAGTCATAAAAAACAGATGTTGAAATATAAAAAATAAAGAAAGCTATGCTAATATACAAATATAAACATGACTTAATTAACAGGCAAGCAGCAAACATTAAGATCATGGAATTGTGGGAAAGTTAGGATTTCAAAGCTTTAGTTGACACAGATTACTGAGATAATCGAAAGTGCTCCTAAGTGGATAAATTTTTTTTTAATTATTAAGTTACCGTATTTACAAATATTCAGTTATATAATTATGTATATTGCTTTTAAAATATAGACATGGAATCATAATATTATATATATAATATTATATATATATATATATATATATATTTGTAAATACGAGCTTTATTAAAATTAGGTCATATGACATCTGACTTGACTTTTTATCAATTTAATATATATATATATATATATATATAATCAGTACTAAGTTTATATTGAAATAGAAAATCTTCATACTTTAATGGACAGGCTTTAATCTATTCCACCCAACACTTCAGCCAAACATACTATTGAAAATCTATGATGAAATGCCCAAATCTCTTGTTAATGCCAACATAATTATCATACTTGTGTAAAGGAGTCACTGATCCCTCATATAGGATCTTTTCCATTTAAATACACAGAAAAGAGATGGATTTGGAATATTTTAGATACAAGCATATTTTACATACCTGCAGTCTAGATATAATGGAGATGATTTAAACATAGGCTTTCAAGCTCCCTTCAGACATCCACTCCATCTTATACAACTGATACCCATAACCACACACAAGTGAAAAAGATCTTCAGTATATGTATTTCATGCTGAACCAGCACATATCAGTTGACCCAATGATGATCATTTCCTTCACATATATATAATGTGTCTGGTTTATATTAAGATAGGAAATATTCACACTTTGATAGACAGGCTTTAATCTACTGTACCCTCCACCTCTTGGATATCCATACCATTAAAAATTCAATGATGGAATACCCAAATCCCTTGTTAATGACAATATTATTATCATACCCATGTTGACTTTAAGTAACTCTGATCCTTCATGTATGGACATGAGGATAATATTGGCATTAACAAGGAATTTGGACATCACATCATTAGATTTTCAATAGTATGGATAGCTGCAGAGTTGGAAGGTGGAATAGATTGAAGCCTGTCCATTAAAGTGTGAAAATTTTCTATTTAAATATAAATCAAACACTGATTATATATATATATATATATATATATATATATATATATATGATGTGTGTGTGAAGGAGATAATTATCTGGACCAACTAATTAGTGCTAGTTCAGCATGAAATATCTATATTAGAGATCATTTGTTTTTGTTTTTTTTGCATGTGTGTGATCATGAGTATCGGATATATGAAATGGAGTGGATGATTAAAAGGATTTTGAAAGTCTGTGTTCAATTCACTTATATTACATTTAGATTTCATAAAATATATTGGTATTTAAAATATTACAAATTTAGCCTGTAACCTGCTGATGCCTATTCTGTTTCAATGGACATGGTTCTACACATAATAGGGTACAGTTATTTAAGATCAACATGGAAATGATGATAATATTGAAAACATGGAATTTGGGCATTCTATCATCTGATTTATAATTGTATGAATAGCTGCAGGGCTGGAGGGTGAATGAGATTAAAGCCTGTCCATTAAAGTATGAGCATTTCTATCTTAATATAAGCCAATCATTGATTATACATATGTGAGGAAAATAATGATCTGTACCAACTAATGAATGCTGGTTGCACACAAAATACATATATTGGAGATCAATCTCCCTTTTTCACAGGTGTGTGGTCATGTGTATAGGTTGTACAAGATGAAGTGGATGGTTGAAAAGAGTGTGAAACCTTGTGTTAAAACCTCTCTATATAAAATTTGTAATTAATATGTATATTATTTGAAAGACAGAAGTAATATTTTTATATCAATTTATTGTTTAAATAAAAAATATTTTTGTAATTATTATTTTTTTTCCCCAGAATTTTATTTATTTATTATTACACCTGGGTCTTGTTTTACATGGTAGATAGGTTCCTCAGAAAACGCGCAAATGAAATTGTGCAAAAATAGATGTAACTTACATTGAGAAAGGGGGGATGTGGTCTGTGATTTTTCAAAATTTGTGTAAAAGCAAAGCACCAATGTAAAATTACTTTAAAATTCACACAAAAAAATTAAGGAAATAAAATATGACTAATAAAAAATTTCAAATTTGAAAAAAATAGATACAAGACAAATTTTTTTAACTATAATATTTAATTTTATTCAAAATATTATATTTTTATGCATAATTTACAGTACAGTAATTTACATTTTTATACACATTTTAATTATTATCGCTACTTGTCGAAATACACATTCATTTGCAAACTTGTAAAAAATCAATTTTTCACAAGAGGAAATACAACTAGTGCCAACTTCACACTCATGTTGAGTCAATGGTTTTCTGGTGACAACATAATTAGTAATTAATCTTTGAGATGATGATTTTATTCATTGTTTATGAAACTAACAACTAAAAATTAAATTCTTATTTTTGTCTTTAATTTTTTAGTTTTCAATTCCATTGAAAAATCACATTTCACATCACATTAATTTCAAGTCACCGTAAGTAATTTTTAAATTGTTAATTACAATTAAAAATCAGATTTTAATTTTTAATTGTCAAATTTAATTATGCCCACTGCTATTAATCACCTTTTAAAAATAACCTTGTGGACACTAAATATTAATAATTGATTACGTTCTTTTTTAAAAAGCAAAAACAGAATGTGATTTAAAATGCAAATTTAACACGCACAATGTTTGAACAAATTTACATTATAATCTTGCAAAATTTAATGTGTGTATACATAAAATGTGGAAATCATGATTTTAATTTTATTATTGCATAAAATCTTACTATTATAAAGCACTTAAAATATTAAAATTACTAAGATGAAAGTCAAATTCCAATAATATGCTATTACTGTACTTTCAATATAACGTAAGTGCGTGAAATTTATTATTTAAAGTAATGGCGCATTATCGGAGTTCGACTTCTGGTGAAACATGAATTAGGGAACTTCAAAATTGTGTTAAATAAGTCCACATAAAAAGAGACCCAGGTGTATATTGCTTCATTTAACTGATTGTTTTCACTTTATAATTATGTGCAGAACTATTTCTATCATCCTGAATTAATTTTCAAATACGTTTAGAAAAATCCAAACTTTATTTAAATATTTCAAATACATTTTTTGTCAGAAATGGACTACAGGTCAGAACATCACCTGCTCAGTGACACTATTGGACTTAGGTTCAAACTATGGTCCTTAAAATCCATAAATACTGAATTTATTATTATTTTTATTAAAACAAATAACAGTGTAATAAAGCATCATTTTAAATTCAAATATTTATAAATGTAAATGTTCCTGACTCAATTCACATGGTAGCATTATTACTGGTCATTCTAGCTATACATGATATTGTTATATATTAACTGAGCTTGAATTTTTTAATGAAATTTAATAGTTAAATCTAGTTTGAGTAATGTGAAAGTGTTAAAGTCTACAGTTCAAAATTCATGATCTCAGCCAGGTTTATCACTTCTGGTACTCAATTTTTTAAAATTTTCAAGCAATAAAACCTATTTGAATTGTTTATTGCTCAGAAATATGTGTTCCTTTCAAGTACTGGAAGTGATAGAATTGAGGAATCAATTATGAATTTGAGCTCTATAGATAACAACTCTACTTTGTATGAAACAATAAAGGGCACACTTTATTAATAATAAATAATAATATTTATTAAAATAAATAAAAAATACTCCCCCATTTCTAATTTTTAACATTGGAGAATAAAAAGAATTTATTATTATTATCATCATCATCAATCATCATTAGCAACAGAAGCAGCAGCTGCAGTAGTTTGCACAATAATGTATGTATATATTCAAAAACTTTAAAAGAATTCAAAAATTCACTTCTATACATTCAAATACAATTCCTTTTGTACACTTTTTTTTATCTCACTAATAATATAGACTGAATAAAGTCTTCATTAAAATCTTTTTTTTAAAATTGTTTTAACAAGTTTAATAAATGTTCTGCTGAAGATCGTATACTATATTAAACTGTTACTGAGATAAAAGTATATAAAATGCAGTTTATTCAAATGAATAAAAGTGGATTTTTGAAGTTTTTAAATGAGAATAAAATATTGCAAAATAAATAAATAAATATATTTAAACAATATATATAAAATACATATTTTGCAGGTTCATCCGTGTTAAAAAAAATTAATATTAATATTCCGACGTTTCGACTTGGTCACACAAGTCATCCACTGGGTGATAAAAGGTAGAAAGATGGTTGTAGAGGTGCTACAATCACTGATTTGAATAAATGTTAAAGTTTCACCAATAGCAAAATATGTATTTTATATATACAACCCGTGAAAATCTTCGTTTCAACATATATATATATATATATATATATATATATATATATATATATATATATATATCTGAACTAATCTGTATTATATTTTTGTTGCTTAATCAAATTCAATCTCTGGGATTGGGTTTTCATATAAATATGAAGATGTTTAAAACTGAAGAATTTCATGAAATAGAAGGCTTTGATTTTTATTTATTATTTCTAATTTGCAAGATATAGATCATAAAAAATAATTCGAAGTGGATTAACATTTTTTATATCAGGTTCTAATTCAAAGCCTTATTTAATCAATTAAAACAAACTGGAATATTTACTGCAATGGAAGTAGATGGTTTCCTTATTTACCTAATGCTGATGCAGGTCAGTATTCAAAAGATTTGTTTTTGCTCTCATGTTTTAAATATGTACTGAGTAAAACAAACTACAACAATTAAAATGTGACACCCTAGAGAAAAAGAATATATTAAAAACAATTTCTTTGCCATTTTAATGATAATATTATTTATCAGAAATTTTTTAAAAAAAAAAAAGCAACATTTTTATTCTGGGCAAATATTAGATTATTTTTTATTTGAAAGGTGAGCAAAGAAACTCAGACAATTAAAAAACAATTAAAAATACTCCTCTAAAGTCAAGCCCATAATTAAATAATTTGAAAAATATTATTACATTACTAAATAATATATTTTCAATATTTTAAATAGCATAGAGAAAATAAAAAAAAATCTCTTTATTTAACTACCTTCCTTTCTATTTAGGCAGAAATAGACTATTTTACACACTTTTATCACTCTTCAAAACACTATCAGACGTGAAAAAGTAATATATTAACATTGATTTATTTAAAATAAAAAAGTTTTTTTTATTTTTAAATACTTATTTTCTAAAAAAATATAAAGGAAAATATTTACATTTATACATGTGAACATTTATTTTATTAATAATAAACATTAAACACTAGTTTTAATTATGCAATATAAAATTACACACACACACACACACATATATATATATAGTTAAGTTCCAACCAGTAACCACCTAAACATTCACAGTAAAATATAGTAATCAGTATTTCTCACTGCTGTCAAGGCAACCTTCACATCTTTTAATAGCAAGAATGGAATGAGGAGATAATATCCATTAAATAGAAAAACACTTTAAATTTTGATGTTACAGAAAAACCATTACTTAGTACTAATTGACAATTCCAGAGGCAAAACAAGTTTTTTCTCATAATAGCTCCTTTGTTGGGGGTTTTTAAAGTAAAAAGGTCCTCTTTTACTTTACACCCAAGTTTCAGGAAACTATTTATTATAGGTGAGATAATGTAAAAGACTAACTTCTTTCTTGACCTTCTGCAAATAATATTTTTAATTTCTCTAGAGAGTTATATCTGTTAAATTAAATATTTATATGGATTATATTATATAGATATAAGGAGATAATATCCATTAAATAGAGAAACATTTTAACATTTTGAAATTACTAATAAATCATCAGTTACTACTAATTGACAATTCTTTGCTTTGTCTCAAGAATTGTCAATTAGTAGTAATTGATGGTTTATTAGCAACTTCAAAAGTTAAAGTGTTTCTCTATTTAATGGATATTATCTCCTCATATCTATATAATAAAATCCATATAAATATTTAATTCAATATATGCAACAAATGTATATAAGTATTTTATTATAGAAAGGTTTTATCACCCTCAACTTCTAAACATGCAGTCTAAAATATCTACATTATACATGTGCTTTGAAACAAATATGCAGTTTTTAAAACTGAACAAATTAAAAAAGAAGCATGTTTTTAGTTTTATGTATTATTACTGCCTCCTGTTTTGCAATGCATAGAAATGAATCTGCAGTATATAGACCATGTGTCAGGCATTAATTTGCTAATCTATGTAGTCAATAAAAGAATTGAAATATAGGGCTGCTAATGAAAAATGTTATCTTTTTATATCTTGTGTGGATGCCAGGTGAGTACCCAAATTAAGTTTACAATATTTTATGTAGGCAGTAGAAACTATTATAATTTTTAATTTTATTAAATATTAAATAATTCTTTTTTAAGTTGAGTAAAATAAATGTATGTACTTGTAAATAACAATTAAAAATATGACTCAAAAGTCTTAAATAATAAGAACGTGATTTGGTGCTAATATTATTTATGATGAAAATTTTTATCATATTGTTAAATTTTCACAATTTTGAATTAATATTTTTTAAATGTAAAATATTTTTTTAAAAATAATTATATTTTTAATAAATGAATTAAAAAACATAATTATTTGTCCATTACAAAAATTAAATATACTGCAATGGGCTCTTAGTTAGAATATTTATATTAATATTAATTAATTTACATTATCTTAATTAATGTTTTAAAAAATAATAATATTAATTATTAATATTTTCAATTAGTAAAATAATCATGTAATCAGATTAATGGGAGATTCAACTAACATTTTAAAAAAAAATTGTTATATTGAACACAATAATTCCATTTAGTTTTTCTCATCAAATATCATTCTCAGAATATGCTGCATTTGAGTTTGTCACTCTGATAATTGAGTTAAATAATAGAGTGTTTTTCAGTTGATATTTAATCTTGTAAATACATATTAAATACCAAATTAAAAACAGTTTTAAAATATGATACATTTTAATTTACCAGCATTTATGTTTTATTATGAATATCTATTTGTTTTAATATAAATGAATTTTAATTACTGTTTCTGACTTTAAATTATTTCCAAGAATCATAGGATTTTTTTCTAGTCTTTGATCATCTATTAAGTTCACTTTGATTTACTCACTCATTTTAATTCATTTTAAAGTAAGATATTTTTTGCATCTGTACCAGAAGCAGATGCAAAATGTTTAGGCCATATTTTTTCCACACATGTCTAAACAATGATGATAAAGACAATGTGGACAAATATCTAAATCCACTTAAGCATTATTTTATATAAGCAGTATATACTAACAAAAAACTTAGTAGATTGGTGAACTATGGAAACAATTGATTATTAATAAAGGAATTTATAATACTTTCTTTACTTAATGACTTAATTGATACTCCTTTTAGGTTATTATTATTTATTACCTGAAAGCATTTTCAACATTTTCATAATATCATCACTTTTTCCTGTTAATAAAGAGACCTAATTTTTAAATTTTGGCTGTACACATAAACAGTCTAAAAGAAGAATCAGTGAATGCATTTTATTAGAAGAATATTATAAAGTCTTTTAGTTATAATAATGGTTTTTGTATTTCACTAACAAGCTAAATATTTATTATAAGTATAAATATTTGAAAACCAGGCAATCTTCACAAACATGGAGTTTAATTGTTAGTATAGAGGATTTGAACTCAGACTCTCAAGCATCCTTCAACTATCCACACTATCTCATACAACCCAATACACATAACCACACGTGTGTGTGATTATGTGTATCAGTCATATGAAATAGTGTGGATAGTTAAAGGGTGCTTAAAAGTCTGAGTTCAAATCCCCTATAATTATATCCATAAATAAATTGAAGTTCCAATTTATTATGCACATAGAACTTTATGCTCTGTTTCACATCTTGTAATTTTTATTTTGTAAAATATAGAGATAAATCAAGTTCTCTCCATTCTTGAACATTAATGTTCACGAAATAAAAATATAAAAACAGATTGATGTATTGCTTGTAAGAATATTGTTAAAAGGAGGTTGCCTTAACAACAGTTTAAAATTGTTTATTGTTATTGATGTTGGATTTATATAAGGGTTGACTGTTTTTAATGATTCATATAGAGAGAGTATGACCAAAAGAAAATTACACTGCATTTATTATATTAATGGATGTTATCAATTTAAATTAATAGACAAACTATCACTTTAGTTTATTAGTTGTTGTTTTTTTTTAAATAAATAAATGATAGTGCATATCTATTTTATATACTGTTTATTTCCATGCCTTAGGAATTGAATTTTATGTGTTACTTTTTTTGATATTTATTTGTTGGAAGGAAAAAAGTACAACAACTGGGAGCAATCTTTTGTATAGTCGTTAAAGCTGACATTCTAAAAGAAGAAAATAATTGAGAATTTCAATTTCTTATTTAAGTAATTTATAATAAATGAAATGTTTACAAACCATAAAACTTAATGGCTTTTAGTATATATGGATAAAAGAATTCATTCTTTATTATTATTTTTATTATTATATTAAGTTCTAGAACTATTAGATCTAGTTAAAATAATACTATATTCAAATAAGAAGATTATGTTAATAATATATTATATATATGCAAAATCCTATATTAATTTTATATATATTTACTCATATGAGCACTTCTTTTTTCTGTACCTTACAGCCATCTTATGTAATTATGAGTAACCAATAACAGCAAAAGAGTATAGTACTGGTTTTTTCAACCCAGTCAACAATGATTAGAATTTAAAACTGGAACTATGCACTAAATTCTAGTTCTCGATAATGAAGACAAAACATTAAATTAATACGTGGGAGTGGAGATATCTTCAAAAAAATTTATAAAACAAAATAAATAATAATGATTATGTTCTCACAAAAATGATGATAATTGTTTCAATAAACCTATAATTGTTTCAATAAATCTGTTGCTAGAAACATTTAATGTAAACTTATAAGATTTATGACTACAATATATTTTTAACAATTCATCATTATAAAATTTATAAAGAAGGCAAAACTATCCAAACAGTAGTGGCACCCTGTGCCAAACAGAGTAGAGATGGTGTTCATGTGATGCTTATTGGTTCATTGTCAAATTTCAAGATAAAGTGCTTCCAATCTAAAGCTTCTTGGTAAAAAAACTTCGAAGTTTAAAAAAGTACCCCAAGAATCTATTTTCTCTTCTGTTAATTTTTTGAATCTGTATGTATATATGCATTATTGTTTTCCATCATTTGTATTCAAAATATGTTCATCATTTTAGAAAAGATCAAGATTAGCATGAATTTGTCTAACGCTTATGGTCCCTAGCTAATTGCTTCAGCTATAGATAATTCAAGAATCTGAGTCCAAACCCAGAATACATATTAAATAATAATTAAATAAATAAACAAACCACTGACATAAATAGAATAACATGAATATTTCTTATTGAATCAAATATTGTATATTGTGACAGGCACTGTTAGAGATGCCATGCACAAGGTGATGCTGATTAAAGCTACTCTTACTTATAAGTATATATTCATATTTTGTAATATAGAGAATAACGATTAGTAAAATTATGATTTATAATTATTTAAAACTGGAACTATGCACTAAATTCTAGTTCTCGATAATGAAGACAAAACATTAAATTAATACGTGGGAGTGGAGATATCTTCAAAAAAATTTATAAAACAAAATAAATAATAATGATTATGTTCTCACAAAAATGATGATAATTGTTTCAATAAACCTATAATTGTTTCAATAAATCTGTTGCTAGAAACATTTAATGTAAACTTATAAGATTTATGACTACAATATATTTTTAACAATTCATCATTATAAAATTTATAAAGAAGGCAAAACTATCCAAACAGTAGTGGCACCCTGTGCCAAACAGAGTAGAGATGGTGATCATGTGATGCTTATTGGTTCATTGTCAAATTTCAAGATAAAGTGCTTCCAATCTAAAGCTTCTTGGTAAAAAAACTTCGAAGTTTAAAAAAGTACCCCAAGAATCTATTTTCTCTTCTGTTAATTTTTTGAATCTGTATGTATATATGCATTATTGTTTTCCATCATTTGTATTCAAAATATGTTCGTCATTTTAGAAAAGATCAAGATTAGCATGGATTTGTCTAATGCTTATGGTCCCTAGCTAATTGCTTCAGCTATAGATAATTCAAGAATCTGAGTCCAAACCCAGAATACATATTAAATAATAATTAAATAAATAAACAAACCACTGACATAAATAGAATAACATGAATATTTCTTATTGAATCAAATATTGTATATTGTGACAGGCACTGTTAGAGATGCCATGCACAAGGTGATGCTGATTAAAGCTACTCTTACTTATAAGTATATATTCATATTTTGTAATATAGAGAATAACGATTAGTAAAATTATGATTTATAATTATTTTATCATTATTATTGCAAATTTTCCTAATATGTGTTTATAAATTGTTTATATGCAAGAATATAAAAGGGAGAGATAGTCACTGTAATTGTAAATATTCTACAAATTTTTAATGTTTATCATTTGTTTTTCTGTTAATAAGTTAAAAAGAATGCAGGTTATTACTGTATGGTCAATTTTAAATTTTACAAGTGTATAAAAATAATCATCCTATGCATTATATATATATTTTTAAAATAAAATACTCTGATACAAATAGTGGTGGAAAAAATCCAAATATTTGTTCTATCTCAAAGTAGTTTTTGTTTTGAACCTTTTGCAACAGATGGAAAAGAGAGAAAAAATATTTCTATTGTATTGAAATCAGAAATTATATATAATGAAACTTCTTGATGAATTAAAAGACTCTGGGTAGTGGGATGAAAGATAGAAGTGAGAGATAAAAGGTATGAAAAGCTATATCAATTGTGTCTTGATCAATTATCAAGAAATTGGAGGTAATACATGTAATAATAAGAGGGGTATTCAATTTGTATTATTCTGTGTAGGCTATTAGAGGTGTTCAGCAGTTGCTGGGGGATCTCTTCTTGGTTATTTAGTCTTTGGCTACGTTTTAGCCTGCTATCTGATTCCTGCTGGTGAAGTTCTTGTATTGTAAGGTGTTGGACTATGGTTATATGAAGACCATCTTACTGATGTTCTCTGTTCACATGAGATTACCAGGGCTGTTTTATTAAGGCTATGTTTGAAAATCCATCTGAAGAATTAAAAGGATATGCTGGTCTTTAAGCAGCAAAGAAATTTGTGAAAAGAAAGCAGAGCTGAACGTGGCTATAAATTAAACTCACTGGAAAAATTATGTCATTTGTTGATGATTGTTGTTTCAGTGAGTAAAAAAAGGAGGGGAAAGATATTTATATAAAGCTGAGTAAAAATAAAAATGCTTAAATTGATTATTAACTTAAAAATGGAATACTCTCCACTACAGTATACTGCCCCACCTTCTTCTGTGCCATCACCATGTAACCACAGATGCTAACTTCTGATGGTGAACACTTTGAAACAGATGTTTTGCTGTTACATTTATTTAGATTTTTTAAATTTATGTATATGTTTGCATATATAATTAATGCACATAGATAATGTGTTAAAAGAAAGGGGAATGGTTGTATGGGTTTAGACAATGCTTTAAAAGAGATTAATGACTATTGATTTTACCTTTATGCAATTTATTTTTTTTTTATTTATCAAAATGTTTTAACCAGTGTGTAATTAAAACTCAGACCACATTATTTAGGGTATTTATATGAAGCAAATAGGAAGGGAGTTCCAAGTGTAATTAATTTATTTTACTTATTGTTTTTTCTTTTATTGTTTTGTTTATCTCATTAAAGTGTTGTTTATTTATATGTTCAATTGGTGATTGGTTTATTTTTGGAAATATTTTTTTAATTATTAATTCACAGTTGTTTCATATCATTTCCCTCTCTAAACAAAATTATGCAAAGGTTCAGATAGTGTTGCAATCCACTGTTTTTATGAGATACAAGTTGACTGAGCAAAGCCCAGGGAAAAGTACTTTATCATGATTATTAAAAAATTTATTGACTTGCTGATTTTGTTATTTTGTGTTTTGTTGGTAGTGGTATATACTTTCTGAAAGTGGTTTTCTTTTTCCAAAAATGGTGTGTAAAGGCAAACTTTAACTTTAGCCTTTCAATAATATACTGCATAAAACTTCATTGTATCAATTGGCATGCTAATATTGTTTTGATAGGGAGAAATCCCCAAAATATGAAAGTGAATAAATGTTTTTTCAAAAATAAATTTATAATTATAATTATAAATATATTTTATAGCAATGAACTTAAAAAATGTTTGTAACCTATTAGAAAATTCTCTGTACATAATTGATTTATTTTTCAATTTACATTCATGTAAAAGTAAATAATTTTTTTTACTAAAATCTTACTACCTTTTCCTAAAATAATTATATTTCAGCATAGTTTTATCAAAATAATTTATAAAATGTAAAATAATACCAAATAAAAAGCTCTAAAACATTAATTTTTATTTGAAAATGAAATAAAGACCTGGGGCAGTGAAAATTCTTGACAAGCACTGATTTTCTTTTCAATTTATGTTCATGTAAAAGTAAAGGAATTTTTACTAAAATCTAAACTAGTTTTCTAAAATAATTATATTTTCAGCATATTTTATCAAAATAATTTACAATATGTAAAAAAATTCTAAAAGACACTAAAAAAATCAAACAAAGAAGTTGGAGTAGTGAAAATTTTTGACAGGCACTCTTCTTTTGTTTGAAATGAGAATCAATCAGCATCTAAGGAAGCCTGCTTTCTCCTATTGTTGTAGCTTCAAATTTCAATATTATTAATTTTTTATTTATAAAATAATTCTAGAGAGGGTAGCATCTTTTACTTTACATTTTAAGCTTTAAAACGATCATAAATTTGTTACGATAATGTAAAAATTAATGGTTTTAGAGCAACTTGAATGCATGAACAATGACTTGCAGTTGTTTCTAAGAAAAGATTAAATGATGATAATTAATGATAAATGATTAAACTATTTATGAATGTTTATAAAAATAAACTTTAAAACTTTTCTGAAAGTTAGATATTTTTCTATTAACAATATACATTTTTCTTAACAATATATTTTACAATGGATGAAATTTCATTTATGAAATGTCAAATATATCAAAACAAAGTTTATATTACTTAACTAAAAGCTCTTAATAATATTTTTAGTGAATGAATAATGGTGTCAAGAGAAAGTGCAAATGAAATTTTATTTAATCATTGCATTAGTGACCATCACTTTTTTCTTAACTACACTTGCACATATTCCAAAATTGTGAAATTTCAGATTTAGATCTAATCTTTATAAATTGAAGTATAGCATTCATTAACTTTAGTTTTGTATGCCAATAGTATTTAAAATGATATTTATTTTGCGATAAAGAATTTTTCTGCTCATTATATTTTGCAGCCAATAGAAATATCTTAATTATTTGCTCTAATTATGACTCTATTGTGTCAACATTGCTTTAGACATAATTAATCAATATTTCTTTTTGTACTTAGTATAACAAAGCTGTTTAAAAATGTATATATTTTCAATGATTATATATACAGATAATAATAAAAAGCTGCAAGAAGTTATTTTTAAAAAACACAATGTCTATATATTTAAATATTTAAATACCAAATTACAAAAAGTAATATTTACTTTTTATTATTTAAAATAAAATCTCTTTTTCATAAAAAGTAAAAATCGATATTTTTCTTTTATACAAGAACCACAAAAAGATGTTTTATGTAAATAGCATTAATGCTTGATATATAATAAAAAAAATAATGTTATTTTATTTTAATATTTAAATAACATAATGATATAAACAAAATGTTTTTTTTATTTACTTTTATATATACAGGTTAACTACCATTAATCTAATCATTTTTTAATTCGAAAATTTCTTAGTTTGACGACATTATTAAGCATTCTTTTGATTATTTTATGCTGATTTAAATATAAGCTTATTATATACTTTAAAATGATATATTGATATTAATAAAACAAATATGTGTATCTGAAAATCGTTTCAGTATATTACGACAATTACAAATAATGTAATTAATATCTATTAAATTTTTCGGCAAACTTTGGTTTACAATCAGAATGATTTTATAAAATCTAAACAACTCTGGAATCAGGGATTTAGGAATAATATACTATTATTTTAAAGTTTTAAGAAAATTCATATAGAAAATTACTATTTTAATTTTAAATAGAGAGGATTTGAACTCAGACTTTCAAGCACCCTTCAACTATCCACACTATCTCATACAACAGATACATGACCACACACATGTAGAAAAAGATAAATAATCACCAATATATGTATTTCATGATAAACAAGCACTCATCCGTTGGTCCAGATTATCAGATTATATTTTTAATTTTACTTTTTAAATGGAACAAAACCTTTTATTTGTAATCTATTTAATTTTAAAAGAATAAAGGTAAATGTGATCTTTGACTCAATTTTTTACACACTTTAATATAATTTACAATATAAATGAATAGTAGGATATATAAATATGCCAAGATAAAATATTATTATGAGTTCACACACTTCTTAATTACATAAATCCCTGCTCCATTGCTTTGGAATTTAAGTCCTTTTCAGTTAATACATACTCAATAATTAAATAACAAACATAAGACAATCCCATTATTATTGAAGACTTTTAATCATGCAGGCCCTTAAGGCATATTAAAATCATAATAAGATTGGGATGATCTGTTTTAATCCTAGTCAGCTTGGGTATCTCCCAGGTCTAGATCCTGGGTAATAAGATGTCCCCTGCTATTTTCTCATTCTGCTTCTCCCCAATGCAATCCCAGTTGACCCAAATAATGAAGATAGAAGAAGAAAAGGCACTCCTTTTGTTCCAGTCTTTTATATTTTTTTGCTCTTTTGGTTTCTGAAAAAATAATTATGGTTTATGAGATCCAGGGTGAAATTTTAGCAATTCAATCTTTATGATAACATTACTTACTAGTTAGCTGATACTAATTGAATTTTCTCCATTATCTGATTTTACTTTTTCATTTCCATAATTATTTTCTGTTACAATATTTAGATTAAATATTTTATTTTAATTAATATTCGATTTTTTCTATTACTTTATTTATTATAATTTTTATGTCTTCACATAATTTTTAATATACATGCATTTCAAATTGCACATAAACATTTAATCATTTTGTCATATTTTGTGACAATAAATATCCAAAATATTAATAACAGTAATGCAAAAGGCAAATTAGCATTTACATTAGTGTTCCCCCACCTTTTTGCACTTAACCCTTTTCCCGCCTCTTATGAGGCCTCTCGTCAACATCTGACATCACTCTAACTCTGCTAGTTCTAATGCTAGAATATTCGTTTGACAGTTATTGATTAGGTTTTTAAAAGTTCTGTAAGATAGTGCCCTCTTCCGAATTATTTTACAAGTAAAAAATAAAAAAAAAACGCATTTTAAACTAAACAAAGAAAGAACCTTGTCGGTGATTGGCTGTCAGCTGGCTCTCAGCCGAAAAAGACATTCTGATTGGCTGGAAAGAACAAAGAAACCGCCTGATCAAAGAAAATAAAGAAAAACGCTGAGATTTTCATTTCGAATGTGATTTAAGTATTTAAAAAAAAGTATAATTTGAGAAATTAAAATAATTTTAAAAAATAAACTAAAAAAAACAAAATTATTTTTGAAAAATATTAAAGATTTTAGTAAAAATATTTAAGATTTAGCAAAAAGAAATCTTTACTTTTTCCTTAACGTAACATTGAAAAAAAAGCGTTTGCATCAGCACTTTTTTGTTTAGACATTCACTTTATGTTTGCTGAAATTGAATATATTTTATAATAAATAAATAGCAATTTATTTTTGAAAGAACTTTCGTTCTCTTTCATAACCTGAAAAATTAGTAATATACTTTTATAAACGTATCTGAGTTGAATTTAATATTATAGGCGAATATGTTTTAACAATAGGCTTTGTCTACAGTTTGTGAGTTGACCAATTAAAAGATTTGATTTTTTACCTCATACAACCAATAATATAATTATTGGTTTAAGGGTTAAGAGCACATTCTATAATACTCGCCAGGTGGCGGGCACCCTCTCTCTGGGCATCTCTGCTGAGGAGATTCCTGACTCCGTTTAAGGAGAAGTCACAGTACATCACATCACATGTAAATTTATGTTTGGATATTGTTAATAATACACATAATGTACAAAAAAATATTTCAAAAATAAAATTTTAACACTTGATTACAATATAATAAATAATTTATAAGAAATTTTAAAAATTAAATTTATTTGTATCAGATAAATAATTTTTTTACCATGTTCGGATAGTGGTGGGCACATGCAAAATAGTTTGCAGGCACCATGGTGTCCACAGGCATATGGTTGGGGACCCCTGATTTACATTATCACTATAAAGAGAATAACTAACAGTTTGCTAATGAGAGTAGTAATAAAGATTTGTTATCAGACTTATCATTCATTATTTGTTAAAAATATGCTTAATTAATGTAAGAAAGGCCTGGTGATATAGTAATTAGATCATTCAATGGTTTCATTTATGAGTTGAGATTTAAGTACAGATTATGAAAAATTTGCATAAATGTTTTAGGTCTTAAAAATAGATTAAAGTTTTACTCATGTAGCTGGAATAGGCTGATTTAACAAATATGTGATTCTTTGTTATTATATAAGTATCTAGCTGCTTATAGATAAAAGGCTATAATTATGAAAGTGGCTAAAGACTTTACTAGTCAATGACTGGAAAGACTGTTATGTAATATATTTTAATAAATGTGATAAAAGTGAGCTTATATACAACAATAGAGAAGTTTGTTGTATCTATAAATAAAATATGGTTTATGACTTTGAGAACTTATGGCAGTCTCATATTCATGGCAAAACCAATACAACTTAGCACTTTTGAGAACATATGGTGTTCTCATATGAACCTGATTGAAATCTGGTTCAATGGTGTTGTTATTAAACAAAAAAAAAGAAATTTATTAAGCTTTTAATTTTAATTAAACATAGTGTTTAAATTTGCAATATTATTTAAAAAGAATGTGTGTATCCA